>JAQJVL010002232.1:0-112556 GCA_035578905.1 Stictocephala bisonia
TGCGAATTTTGCATTTAACTGATAAAAATTACACATTCAGTGATCTTTTAAAAAACTGTGTGGGATGAAAAAAATTAATGAGGAATGTTTCTTACAACTTTCTCAAAGAAAGTTTCTTCCTGAAAAAATTTAATACATAAATAATAATAATAATTAAATGAAAATGTTCAAAAATGTTCCTCACACATGGACTTTTTAATGTTCAAACCGAAAATATGTAAATCACTGTGAATATTTGTTGTTCCTAAAATTTATCTTGGTTTAATTTAACCCTTGATCCGGGATCAATGTCCTTCAACGCCCTCGGATTTGTTGAATTGATTTTGTTGGTTTGTTAACAATCTATTGGAAATAAATTAGTACTGTTCGATGCAGAATTTAAGTATATTTACATTTCAGAAGGTTTTGTGTTGATCTATCCAAAAATCATACTTGGGAAAGTTAATGATTATTTTTAACTGAATAAAGTTAAAGTTAATACTCTAAAAAAGTAACTAATTGAAGTTAAAAGTTAGAATAAATTGAAACTAACTGATTAAAATTAAATTATTAGAAAATTAACTGTAATTGAAAGTTAAAAGTTAGTTTTGGTGCAGTAAAATATACATAAACAAATACTTATAAACTGCATTGTCTTCTATTATTTATAATATCTTAGATAAATAGGCCTATTTATAATACATTATTATACAATACTATTAATTAGACTATAGCAATTTCTACAGTATTTGTTTTCGTTATATAACTGTCCGAAATCTAAAAAATCAAATATTTAATTTAATTTCTAAAATTATTAACAAAAACTGACATAAATCTTTGAAATTAAAGTTTTACATTTTTAAGCTATATTTTAAAAAATCAATAACTATAGGAAATTCACGATAGGGAAACATTTTTTTTTAATTGGTGCTGATAATAAGAAAGGCCAAATAATATCGTGACATGTTGACTCCAGGTGATTTTTATCAGGCTGGAAACGATAAGGAAGGGTCACTGATAGGAAAGTATGGGGATTAGCGGTAAACAAAAATTGAACAAAATTTACTTACTCTATAAGTGAGTGAAAGCAGATCTATTCATACTATTTTCGATAAGCAATTACGTCTATTAGATGTTTAAGAATTTGTCGTTCTGAGTGCATGTTTTATTCTTACTGAAATAAGTTAATTAAAAATTATGAAAACTATCTAAATCATTAAAAAAATAGAAGACTAATTACCATTGATAATATTATTAATATTAAAGATAGTATTATCATTATCTTTTCTTTTCGACGGTGCCGATAGCAAAATAATGAAAACAGAACGAAATACATAGCATTTGTTACTTGAAATATGTTCTGCAATCTTGAAGATAGTTTATTCTGTTGCGTGGTATCATGTAATGGATTGATTTTACCAAGTAAGCCTAATTAAAAATAAAGTAAACGTTTGAGGAAATGTTGGTTTGATTAACCATTTTAATGGTTTTTCCCGACTACTTTTGAACAGGACAATTTAGATATGTAATGATCAATTAATCAAGTATTGACAGCATTAACGTCAAAATGCAACTGATTATACAGATAGATGGGTAAACAGGTAAAATTACAGTATTAGAGTTTATGAAAGAAAAACAAGCTTAGGCCCAACGCGTTGATTTAAAACAAGATAACTAAATGACTATCTCAACTTCATCCCTAAACATAAACTAGTCAAGTGAAATGATCACCTCAGGGACACAAGTCAATCCCACAACAATGGTATACTCGTTTGGTCCGCCTTTTTTTATTTATAAGGCAGTAAAATGTGACTAAAGGGGAAGGGGTGCGTCTTCAAAATAGTGACCTTGCTTGTCGGTGACAATTGGGGGATGAGGAAAACAATCGGTCTTTGACCTGAGTTTTAGATACTTTCTCCCCAGTCCACATTCCTCGGACCAAATGGCACCTTTTGTCACATTGAAAAACTAACTGAGTTACTTTAACCGTTAGCCAAATTTTCAACTAGTTAAAGTTAGAAGTTAAACATTACCAAAACTAACGAATAAGTTAAAAAATTAATAGAAAAAGTAACGATTAAATTTAATCGTTAATTATTTTTAATTGTTAATCCCAAATATGCCAAAGATAAATAAATGCCAAGCGAATAAGAACGCAGTACACAAGTGCCGATTCAAATCTCCCGCCGGCAGGCTTGACGCAAGCTCTGAAACCGGAGGAATTTGACAGAGACTTCCTCTTAGAGATCTTGCCAGATGCGGACCGTTCCACCACAGATTGACAAGGAATGTTATGTGCTTTGTAAAACTGTAACTTGCAACCCTGTATCCAAAAGAAAATATTATAACAGAATTTCCCCCGAACCCTTTACAAATGGATTTTTCGAATTGAGGTCGGTGCCCTTTTGGGCCCTAGAATAATTATTGATATAATTGAATTAATGTACATAAACCCAAACAAATCATATATCTCCTTACTTGGAAGAATGTGCTCTACAATAATACATGTAATAAAAAAATCCAAACAATGTTTTTATGTATTTTACATACGTTTGAACTTAGTACTTGTTTTCGCAAAATTTGTTCAAAATACATTTTCCGCTTATAAATTTCTAAAAAAGCTGATTTTCGTTAATTTTTTATTTGAAACATGATTTGAGCTGCCAATGACATATTCTTCAAGGATATATACAGTTCAAAGTAATCAAATACCACATTTATATATAAATTATATGATATATTGGAGATTTTACAAATTTTCTTTTTCAGGGATAAAAGATTTATTTTTTGTGTATAAGAATATATTTACTATTATTTCAAGGTACAAAACATTTTGATTTTCTATATTAAATATGATTTCCTACAAAACGAATATTTTTAAATAATTGTATTGTTTTCATATGTGTTTATAACATACATAACACTTTAGTACTTCAGTACAAATATTTCATTTTTTTTTTTTTTAATTAATTTAAACGTGGTATATATTTTTTTATTGGAAATACGATTAGTGGTTACTATTCATAGCAAGTAAATAGGTACATTTTGGCTGTTTTACTTTATACCAGCTATAAGGGTTGCAAGTTACTAAAACATGATGTGCATCAACTGAAATTGTTCACTCTACTCCACATATCAATTTCTTACAATGTTGTTACCCAAACTATGATTATGTTATCTGGAAGTATGATTCATGAGAAGAAAAACAATATGCTGTTTTATAATTTTCGGCTTCATTTACTATTTTTCTTCGAATTTACAAAAAAAGGCTTACAGCGCACGGCAAAACGGTATCCTGGTACACGATCCAAACCATGATCCCTGATCTAGGGTTAACTTTCGTTAACAACTGTTGTGTTCCCTGATTTCCTCTTCAGTTTTTCGTAGGTTTTATGAATACAATGATTATGAATTCGTTATAATCGTAGTAGATTAATGAACGTATAGCCGCTGCGTGCACTTATCAGTTTTTGGAATAAGGCGATCGGACCTCTATGGATCCCTCGTATATGCTATTCCCGGTTTAGCAGTCCTGCCCGTAACTGATATCGGCGGCTCTGTGACTATTATGCGAGTTATTATGTTATATGAAAGAACAAATTCGGCTCCTGCCCGAAGTAGTACAGTTAAGTTCTAAATCCACTACAATTTCGTTTCAAGAAGACAAATGATGATAGGTAAAACCCTCCTATTTGCTCACCAGTACAAAGAAACTAACTTTCATCAGAATGCCGTAAAGTTACTACGGAATTCCGATGAAATTCCGAAGTAACTTGTCATCATAGCTTATGGAGGCATTCTAAGACATGTATTACTCGTATTAGAGGAACCATTGCACGATTGTGTAAATTTTAAAGTGCTTCAAGCTTACAGTTTTTTTTTTAGTTATGGCTGTGAAAATCAGATTGAACCTCTGACCATACTATTAAGATCAGGTTTCATACCCACGACCAATTTCATTATTTACATCGTAATGCGGTTTAAGGTACTTTAACAATTGTAAATAACATGGGAAATAAATTCACATAATGTAGCCTGAGAAAATATCAACTCATTCAGTGGGAGAGTGAAATCACAAAATATTTATTTCTTAACAAAACTCAGTTTTTAATAATTTAATACACTGGTCTAGTTCAGATTTACAAATATTCTCTTTTCTAGATACAGTCATCAGTGAGTAAGAATAAGCTGCACGTGTCGTCCAGCCCTCTGTAACAACAGGATTACTGGGAGTCCTGAGGGAAAGGGGACGAAACCCGCCTACTGATCCATCCTCTCGGCCCTGGGACAATCACGCTGCCATTCGATAATTATGCCGACGCGGTGAAGCGGGTGTTCTGCAGTTCCCCCGGCGGTCAGGGTAAGCCCCCGGAGGGTACCTGCAGTTCCCCCGGAGCCCCTTCTAGGGTGTACTGCAATTCCCCCGGCGGTCACTTTCAGCCCTGCCTCCTGTCCTATTGGGGTTTTCCCAAAATCACCGGGGTGAGAGGGCAATGCTCTCTCCACACATGTCCGGGTAGGTATGACTCATCGCTGTTGACACCGGTGTAGATCCTCATTGTTGTATCTGCTTTCGAAGTGATCACAGTGTTGAGTGAATATGAATGAAACGGCATCTTGTAGTGTTCGGAACATGTTAAGTGAAAAAGGTCGGGTATTATTTGTGCATGAGGGGTTTAAATTTTATAAAAGTGACCTAACTAAACAAGGACAGAAGTGGAGGTGTGTTCAGAAAAAGTGCGTTACTAAGCTGTATGTGGATGACACAAATGATATTATGCCGGTAAGACAGCATAACCATCAGGTGAGCAACAATATACCTCGCGAATTCATTTCTAACTCTGTCAAAAGGAAGGCCGAATCCGAGTATAGTGAAAGACCTACTAAAGTTATTAGAAAAGAAATTTTGTCAGCACCTGCGGACGTTCAAAACAATATCACGCGTGCGGATGTGCAATGTATAAAAAATAACTTGTACAAGAAAAAACGCCAACAGTTGCCTCCTCTCCCAAAGAATATATCAGACGTTCATGAAGCTCTAAACAGTATTCGTATAGTTAGTAATGAAAATGAAGAATTACTTCAGGTTAATGATCAGAATACAAATATCGTGATTTTTTCAACAAGAAAAAATCTTGGTTACTTAAGAAGAAACAAAATTGTATTTATGGATGGAACTTTCTCATATTGTGCTAAGTTTTTTACTCAAATGTTTACTGTGCATATCGTGGAAAACGGGAACTATGTGCCGCTAGTATTCGCGTTGTTGCCAGACAAGAAAAAGACCACTTACGAATTATTCTTCAAGGACTTGTGCAATCTTTGCAGTGAAAATGAAGAGACGCTGAACCCAACAACCATCGTAGTGGATTTCGAACAAGGCATCCACTCTGCTATTCAATGTGTTTGGCCAACTTCTATTATTCGAGGTAAGTGCACATATTGATAAAATTACACGGAAGAACTGCAAGTGATATCAACCTGTATCTTAAAGCTTAAAGCTGATAAAAAAAAATCATTTATTTTTATTATTTTTATCACGATTACAATTGTTGTATAATATTGTCAATATTTGTCATGACCATAATTATTGTTAAAACATCGATATTTATGGAACACCCTCTATTTTTTTAACAAATTATGTCCTATTCAAATTTTTTATACTCTACTAGCTGGGTGCCCGTGCTTCGCTTAGTTCATTGTCAAACATGTCACTTGCAAGTCCATCTAATGATTTTTCACCTTTCGGTACCTACGTCAAGTAGTTAGAATAAATTAAAATCATAAACAAAAATCATTATTCTAACTACTTGACGTATCGAAAGGTGAAAAATCATTATATTGTGACATCCAGAGCGGCCTCAATCCTGGGAACCGGTGATGCGGAAGTAATGGATGGGTCGCTGACCACCTGCCCTGCTTATTTACAACCTTTGGGGCACAATGGCTTACGCATGAACGCCTTACCTCAATGGACTTCTAGACGTTTCTCGGTTGACGAGCCAGCGCTGTCATGGAACTTCGGGCGCAGGGGAATTCAAGAAGCTTCTAGATGGAGACCTGCGGGTGATATATACGGCCCGGATACCAGTCAGTCAGTCAGTCAGTGAGTCTAGAGCCTACAGCCCGGGTGTTTGCAGCGACAGTGAGCGAGTTCTACAGTGCGAGTGAAGTGTCCGAGTATAGTGAAGTGGTCTACGGAGAAGTTACCGGTGAGTGGTTCGTTGTGGGGATCAACGAAGGAGCAGTGCGGTACTTGTGGACGACTTCTGAAGGGACACTGAAGAAACTGTGAGTGAACTGTTAGCTTCGGACTGTAGGTAGTAGGGAATCTAGTAAAGTCAATTTATAGTTAGTAATTGTAAATAATAGTAGAGAATCTAGGAAAGCCACTTTATAGAGCTAGGAATTGTAATTAAAAGAAGGGAATTTAGTAAAGTCACTTTGCAATTAATAGTTGTAATTATTGATGCCATCTAAGATTGTAAATATAAATTAGTTTAACTGTAAAAGTAGGCCTAATAGTAAATTGTACTCTTCACAATAGTTAAAGTTAGGGAAATAATCCATTTAAGTATAATAAGTTAATTTTATATATTCAATAAATTTAGTAATTGTTTAGTATATCGTGTTGCTTATTTGTAAAACCCACATAGTGATTAATTATTTATAAATTAGGACGATAAAAACGTCACAATACTCTACACTCACTAATATGAACCAACCCGCCTTCCCAGACGTCCAGTGCTACTGACCCACCCGCCTTCCCAGACATGTCCAGTACTACTGACCCACCCGCCTTCCCAGACATGTCCAGTACTACTGACCCACCCGCCTTCCCAGTCCCGCCCCCAGTGGGCAGGTGGGTCAATACCTCTCTATGTGCTCTATGTGTATGGGTGTGTGGGTGGGTCAATACCACTGCACGTGTATGGGTGGGCGGGTGGGTCAATACCTCTCTATGTGTATGGGTATGTGGGTAGGTCAATACCACTGCACATGTATGGGTGGGCAGGTGGGTCAATACCTCTCTATGTGCTCTATGTGTATGGGTGTGTGGGTGGGTCAATACCACTGCACGTGTATGGGTGGGTGGGTGGGTCAATACCTCTCTATGTGTATGGGTGTGTGGGTAGGTCAATACCACTGCACGTGTATCGGTGGGCGGGTGGGTCAATACCTCTCTATGTGTGTGGGTGGGTCAATACCACTGCACATGTGTGTAAGGAGCAGTAATTTCCATCCAGACATGTCCAGTACCTACTGACCCACCATCTCTCCCATATGTCCAGTGATACTGACCCACCATCTCTCCCATACGTCCAGTGCTACTGACCCACCCGCCTTCCCAGACTTGTCCAGTACTACTGACCCACCCGCCTTCCCAGACGTCCAGTGCTACTGCCCACCCGCCTTCCCAGACATGTCCAGTGCTACTGACCCACCATCTCTCCCAGACGTCCAGTGCTACTGACCCACTATCTCTCCCATACGTCCAGTGCTACTGACCCACCATCTCTCCCATACGTCCAGTACTACTAACCCACTATCTCTCCCATACGTCCAGTACTACTGACCCACCATCTCTCCCATACGTCCAGTGCTACAGACCCACCATCTCTCCCATACGTCTAGTGCTACAGACCCACCATCTCTCCCATACGTCCAGTACTACTGACCCACTATCTCTCCCATACGTCCAGTGCTACTGACCCACCATCTCTCCCATACGTCCAGTGCTACAGACCCACCATCTCTCCCATACGTCCAGTACTACTGACCCACTATCTCTCCCATACGTCTAGTGCTACAGACCCACTATCTCTCCCATACGTCCAGTACTACTGACCCACTATCTCTCCCATACGTCCAGTGCTACTGACCCACCATCTCTCCCATACGTCCAGTGCTACAGACCCACCATCTCTCCCATACGTCCAGTACTACTGACCCACTATCTCTCCCATACGTCTAGTGCTACAGACCCACTATCTCTCCCATACGTCCAGTACTACTGACCCACCATCTCTCCCATACGTCCAGTGCTACAGACCCACTATCTCTCCCATACGTCCAGTGCTACTGACCCACCATCTCTCCCATACGTCCAGTGCTACTGACCCACCATCTCTCCCAGACATGTCCAGTGCTACAGACTCACTATCTCTCCCATACGTCCAGTACTACTGACCCACTATCTCTCCCATACGTCCAGTGCTACAGACCCACTATCTCTCCCATACGTCCAGTACTACTGACCCACCATCTCTCCCATACGTCCAGTGCTACAGACCCACTATCTCTCCCATACGTCCAGTACTACTGACCCACCCGCTTTCCCAGACATGTCCAGTGCTACTGACCCACCCGCTTTCCCAGACATGTCCAGTGCTACTGACCCACCATCTCTCCCAGACGTCCAGTGCTACAGACCCACCCGCCTAACATAGGCGGCTCTAGTCTGAATATTCTAGGGGGGCTTGCACATCGGGAGGTGTGGGGGGTATGGGATATCCGCCAGGAAGAGGGGGGTCTGGTGGTCCTCCCCCAGAAAATTTGAAAAAATACAACGGAAAAATATGCATTTTAACGCTTTTTGGAACCAAATTTTCTATTTCCACACTGTGCAAAATTATAGTTTGAATATAAATAAATTTAGTTTTAAACATTAAAATTTTTCATTGTTTTACCTATCCATAAAACTACAAGTGACTGAGCTTTACAACAAGAACAATCAATGCACTTTGTGAAACAACATTAGTTTTATGTACAGTTTATCGCTATTTAGTATCATCTTTTCATATTTGTTAAAAAGCTGAAAATGAATGCTGATTTGCATATTGGGTGAACACAGCTAAACTAAAGGTCAAACCTGACTACATTATTATAAATTTATCAATCAGCATCCAGCAAACTCTTAAGATAAGTATTTTTTGTTAGGCAACTAAAACAGGTTATGAGCCACTTCTAAAATAAGAAGAATTAGAGTTCGGGTTTACAGAAATCAACTGCTCATCATCTACTATGCTAGAAACATATTTTAATATGGCTATGTAGTAAACTGTACATCATTAATCTTTCTCTTAGGAAATGACAATAAGCCATAGTATGTTTTAGTAATAAATACAAAGCTTTGCATTCATATGTTTTAGTTGCCTAATGAATATGAGGATCGATCCACGCGTCAAATGGACCTTGCACTTTTTGTACTTATCAAGCTTTTCTTTGATTTTTTTCCAGTTTATGAGGCAGACATTACAGAAAACTACATCGAGTTCAACACTGTATTCTAACCATTGTTATATAATACGACTTTGAAAATGATCGAACATAGATAAAGGAAATTTAGCCAGTTGGGGCTGTGCAGGACCTGAGTCGATTGTCCCTACTACCACAGAATATAGACAGATACAGAAGCCCCACGGTATAGGAAATAATGAAACGGGCAGTTCGTGGTATTTCTCAAAATGAAGGCGTTGAGACGGTCGCTAACTGGCGCGGCGTTGCCAGATCATAGTGCGGGATTCCCGTTTTCCCACAGTGGAGGGAGGAATACAGAATGGACAGACGAAACTCCAACCGACAGTCAGACATGGCACTGAGGGCAAGGCCCGGATTAGGCCTACTCCCGCTTACGTTCACTGAGTTGCATTTACTCCGCGTATTTTGACCCTATACATCCTCTTGTTTGAATTTTAGCCAAATTCTTCTAATACATAAGTTATACGTTGAGCAAATAAAAACTATTTTATGCACTTCTAAATAAAGGGGATTCTTAATAAACAAGTTTATGAAAATTTATGATAATTTATCAAATTAAATTATGAAACAATTAATTGTTTAAGGAAGATAAAATAACGATGGATGATAAGAAAACCAAAATATTTATTCTGCAGTTAGCTTGGGCATTGTCAGTGATATTACACCACGAGGAACTATAAAATATAACATATAATTTAGACATACATACTATACAGAATTTATACACCACAATTTCTCGATACATCCCTCTCATAAGCTCATTATTTTTATTAATTTTTATTAGGGCTTACTATTTTTAAACCTTTCAATAGCCAAATTGATTGATATTTTTACTTATTTATACCGACTGAATATCATCAATATTTATAGATACTATATACTGTACCTGAGCAGATACAGAGACAAGCAAATTGTATTGATGGCACATGCTTATAAAGATCCTTGAAACATATAATTAGAAGTTATACTTTTAACTATCGATACATTTATGAACTGTTTACATTAATAAACATTTAATTAAACCCAAAAACAAAACACAAATTGTTACATAAATACGCCCTAAAAGTGTTATACAATACAAAATAAATACTGTAAACACATAGTAAACATATAGACTATTTTTTTAAAATTATATCTTATCACCAAAATTTCTCATATCTCGATCTTTCATAACCACATTATTTTTATTCATCTTACTCAACCCTCTATTTTCTACGTCCCTTTTCACATTTTTGAACCTTTCAATTTGGCCAATTTAATAGGGCGCTTATTACTGCTTGTAGATAATTTAAAGTGGACAGATTAAGAGACAAAAAAGGAATATTGGTGACACAGTTAAAAGACTGATTTATATCCAAGTCTTTAGAACAGATAAAAGTCTTAAACACAATTACTAAGAGAAATTAAATTATCAAATTATGTATGGAAAAATAACCATACAAATTGGTTACTTCACAAGACAATTTGTTCGTCATGACATTCGAATGACCGCTACTCTGTAAAGGATAATTCTTTCCAAGTCCAGTTTGCGACAATTAGTTCTCTTAAATAGACCTTTCATTGAATACCAAACTTGGCTTAGATTTAAGATGTTCGTTCAACTCCTCACGGGCCGTACCAGTGAACGGATGAAAGGTCACTAATGGTATGAAAAAGTAGGTTTTTGTGACCAAGATGATGTGCAAGATTTCACTTTTATATGTTAAGTCATATAAAAGCTGTGACAGCGTTTCTATATTTTTTTCACCTTGTATGCACGCTATGTACATATTGCCGACGTTTCAAGTGCATTGCAGTTTCATCTTCAGGGCAACACGCTCTGTTACTAGATCCACAGAGTATATGTAATGTACCTGGTGATGAGTATGTCACCCTGAAGATGAGAGCTGCAATGCACTCGAAACGTCGGCAACATCTAATTAGTGTACATAGCAATCAGACACGGTCCTACCCGGATTATGATAATGTAAATAGTTTGGTCTAACGTGGAGTTTATATCAAACTGGTTTCACTTATTCATTTTAACGATTAGTCACCAAATACGAATGTGGGTATACTTTTGCTGCAGGAAATGTATCGCATAGATTAGTGAAGTAAGGTGTGTGAATGGTGTGCGACTGCAGCATTCGTCACATTCACTCCGTGAACGCTGATAGCGCTACCATAAGGTTGAAGACGGGCTTTGCTAAACACTTTAACATTTTAATTTAGTATTTTTCAGTTTACTCATGGCATTTTTACAGTTTTAGACAATAGAAGATAATTGGCAATGCGGGGACAAGACGCAGAAGACGTTTGATTAATTTATATTAACACATGGCACAAATGGCTCGAGGAAAATAATCTAGGCCTAAATGATGTGTATTATTTAAAAAATTTCTTTCACTTACCACAGTTCTCCACGTACACTTGTGATAGGTGTTTTAGGAACCTTAACATCCGCAGTGATTCTATTTGTATAAATTTTTATACTTCCTCTAACACAAACTGTCGTAGTCTTTCTTTTTCAATATTAAAACACTAAGTTATAACAAGACACAATGATAAAATAACCGAAACCAAACCAATTTTATTCAGAAACTAGGAGACACCCCTGCCCGCTTCGCATGCCAACCCCGTCGTCACTCGCTGTGCTCGTGAGATATGGGTCACCTGCGGCCTCATGGGGGAGCTCGGCCTTCGGCCACGCCAAGACGCTCTGCCTACAGGCCTCGCGGGAGAAGGTTCGGCTTGCGGTCGCACCAAGACACTCTGCTACAGTCCCATTTGAGGAACCTGCGGCCTCGCCAAGACGCTCTTCTACAGGCAGTTATGGAACTCGGCCTACGGCCTCGTGGGGAAAGTTCGGCTTGCGGCCTCACCAAGATACTGCTACAGTTCATTTGTGGATCTCGGCATGTCGCCTCGTGAGAAAGATCGGCCCTCTGCCTCGTCAGGATTTTTAACCAGTATGACCATTAATTTTGGTTTTTGGGGCAGCGGAACCTCTAAACATAGACTTTTCTCAAATCTGATGGTAAATTAGTATTTAGGAGAAAAATACTTTTATTTTGATACCCCACTTGAGTGTATTAGTTTGACATTAGTACTCAATTTTGGGTTTTGGAGCTTCTTTTTATTCGGGGGGGGGGGGGGGGGCAGAACCCTTAAACGTTGTCTCTTCCAAGATGTAGAGGTAAAATGTAATTTTTGAGATAAATAGCTATAGTTTGATGCTCCACTTGTAAGTTTTATTTTGTACTACCCTTTTACTGGTTTTAGGAGTTTTTTGTTTTGTTTTAGGAGCATTTACCCCTTAATATTTATCCTGTTCAAAATCTGATATTGTATTTAGTTTCAGGAGAGAAATGGCTTTAAATTGATACATCACTTGAGTAGATTAGATCAGTTTTTAAAATTTTTCATTTTTAAAATTTTCAGTTTTTGAGCCCCCGATAGCACAAATGTTTGAGTTATTAAGCTGAAATTCATATATGTGCGCGTTTGTTACACGTGTAGAACTGTGAATGTTTGGACATTTTACTAAAGATTTTCTTCAACTTAGGTAATAAAAATTACTTTTTAGTGATTTTTTCCATTGGGGACGTTGGGGAAGTTTTGGGGTAAAAAGGCCGCCATCTTGTTTATGAGTGAAAAATGTAAACTTTTGTGAATTTTTCTGGAGGTTTCAGACAGAGCTTCAATTCAAGTATACCCGGGTAAGACGCCGGGAAATGCCTCAACATTTATGTCAGTGAGTCAGTCAGTCACTACATCGAGCTTTATAGTATATAGAATGACTGAGTTTTATTCAGAATTTTTTTTACAGACGGAAAGGATGCAGGAAGTAGATGACCACGTGATGGGCGCGCGTTCTTTGAACTTTGCCTCAAATATTATTTTCCATCTAGTTTGAAGGAAACAGTGTTCGTTCTAACATATGAGACGCCGACACAACGTTGAGCGTATTTTAAGGCGAATATGAACGATGATATGAGTGTAGCCTGGTTACTAACTGAGTTTAACTGCTCCTCAGAAAGTGCAATTTATTAATAGCCCAACAGCCAGGGCAACTATCGGACCTGGAGCTTTCCGTAAAATCCGAACCACGTAGTGTTGGTCTGATTTTCAGCTAACAGACAAGTCTGACACTCAGTTCTCTTCCCTACACAACATCCGAACCTTGACTACCATCCAAAATGAACACCCCATACGTCTCTAGTAGTGTCCACGTCGATGGCAACATTGTGCGGACGCCGTATCGGTATTAAGAGGACCGAACATGGAACCTATCGCCTTCAATCTCCCAAAAACTTTGTCCCCATTCGAGATTTATGTTCCTTTAAAAATTTTTTACCCATTTAAAACTGTACAAAATAATAGTAATAATCCAAAACCTAATTTTTTCTTAAACTAGGAGATACCACAGCACGCTAAGTGTGCAAAACCCCGTTACTGGCTACGCTCATTTCGCTCACTCGTGTAATTTTGTTATTTTTCTTCGTATTAATGCTCAACATTGTTTCAATACACTGTTTAAAAATAACCTCTTATGTCAAGTTTGCAACAGTGTCAACCGTGCACGTCATAAGCGTTCTCATTGTTAGGGTAACAATGATTTGCTAGTATTGGGATATTAGTTATCTTCCTTAATTTAGATTTTTAAGAAAAACTGTTGACAAATCCCCTCTTAGTATATGTCTATAGCCTATAATGAATGTTTATAGCAAATTTCTTGGTCTTATGATTTTTGAGAATTTGTGATTAGTCAGTGTTGTTTGGCTTTAATAATACTTAAAGAAATCATCTCCCTAGCCACGATAAAATTGGAAAACATTTGTTCTTTGTAATAGGATTATTTATGTTTTATATTTATCTAATTTTCAGTTAGTCAAGTTTTGAGCGAAAATAGCACCCTACTGATGATTACCTGAAGAAAAGTTTAAAATAATGTATTTTTTAAATAGTTGATTAAGCTACGTGTATGGAATTTTAGTCTGACAACGCCAATAAAATAATAAAGTATACAAAATAATTTTACTAACATTTATGTAGACTATTATTTACAAATTTGCAAGTATTTATTATTATTATTACTATCTTAAATACATGCATGATAGCACGCTTTTAGACTTACTTTATTCTTTTACACGGGCCTTTACACAGGCAAAATATTTCTCCATATGTTTTATTTACTTATTTTTACTCGTGTGTACAAAATCTAGGTCTCACCAAGTTATGCAAAATTTGTCGGTGAATACCTATAGTAAACAAGAGAAACAAACACGTATTATAGGAAAGAATACCTGATTATTTTAATTTTTTTCTAGTAATTACTAAGATTGGGTGGTTTAGGGCAGGCACCGAATCAAACAAACAATAATTGTCGATAAAAAATGTTAATATGAACATTACGTTTTAACAGTAAAAGATGTACAGTAATATTAAACTCCGCATATGCATCATTGTTGGACTTCTCATGCCATACACGCGGGACTGTAGCAGTTGACTAGCCTGAGAGACCAGAGACGATGATGCGTAGCGAGGGATTTCTCCCTGGCCGGCTGGGCCGGCCGGCCAGCCACAGTTTGGCAACCGCGCTTGGCCGGTTTTTACCACTAGCGCCGCGTATGATCTGGCCGGTGAGTTAAGCGATCTCGCGTTTCAAAATTTAGCATTGCGTGGGGCTTCTGTATCTGTCTATATTCTGTGCTACTACTAAAAATTTCCTTGGTAGTAGCCCTTGGTTAGTAGTGGTTGTACCTGTGACTGCGTTACCAGGCTTTACCTGAGGCGTTACAGGCAGGCTTCTTGAGAATCAACTTGAGACGATGACGATGTTTCTGCTGAAGCAATTTCGACAGACGTAGACATCGCACTTAAACTAGCATCTTTCTGTTCATTGTCGATTTGACTACCTTTTTAAAAAAGTCTGTTACACTTCTCATGATAAATGATAGCTAAGTATAATATAGGCCTAATGACAATGTATCTACTAGGTGGTGTACACAGTAGCCTACAACAAACCATTCTTTATTGTACAGTGTATAGCAGCGTCAGATACAGGAAATACATAGAATTTCCCAGAAATTTACTCAAGCCTACATTACATAGATAATATGTGCTGATAGTACTCATTTATGTCATAAGGGCTAATATTAATTAATACATTTCTAACATTTTTCAATAACAACAATAAAAGTCTAGTGATTTTATATGATTTTACCTGAGCTGTTTCAACAGCTTTGAATAAAAGCTGTTTCAACAGAAGATTTCAAAGTTATTTTTAAATTACACTGGGATACTTGAAGAGAATTACAGTTTCCTGTTGTATAGTTATGAACATTACTATTAGTAGATATAACATGTACATTTATTTTTATATACAAAAGACAATCTAAAATGTACATGGCAGGCACAATAATAATATTATATTTTAAATAAACAAAGGCTTACAATGGATTCTTTTGTTAATACTTACTATCACCTAACCGCATGTTTTTTGTTGTAGAATAAACAGTTTTTTAGTGTTGCTGTCATTGCCCCAAGCAATAATTCCATAATATAGATGACTACGCAAATAGTCGCAGTAAACAGCAATAAGAATATCTGAATTGACAATTGATCTTAGCCAATTAAAAAAAACCCTTTGATCATTTCTTACATAAGCTTTTGATGTGCATATCCCACTTAAATTCTGAAGTCTGAGTCTTATCTTTATTTAGGCATACTGAATTGACAGCCGTCCAGTATTCTATAGTATTATTTACATTGCAAACAAAGTATTAAGCCTACAACAATTAATTAGAATAGCCAAATCATCAGCGAACATAATAGGGCTATCATGGTCATTAATCATGTAACAGGTAGATTGTTTATATAAATTATAAAAAATACTGGGTCCAGAATTGAGCCTTGTGGGACGCCACAAAACATCTAAATACTGTATTGTGAAAAGCCGCTATTGTAATAAAATGCTTTTTTGCCTATCAGACAAGTAAGAACTGACAAACTTGTCTGATACTAATAAAATTTGACACGACACAATAACTTCGTACTGAGTTTGATAATGACAGTAGCACAGTTACAATAGTATTGCCAATATCAAAACATCAAGTTACATAAGTACAACTACTGCTATCCAAGTCGTGTGGAATTACTCCTCGTGCGGTGCGAGTCGAGGTAATCTGTTAGGAGTAAGATGTGGTGCTGACCTGTTGAGTGTCCATACAACTATTAGTGTGTACTACTGATGGGCGTGGTAGGGGTTGGAAGTCCAGTGGAACAAGAGGAAAGACTCAGATCAGATGACTGTTTTAATTTTAATCGCAATTTCCCAAAACCACGATAAGTGTTACTAGAGACGGCTATGCTATTAGCAGTTTGATAAATAACTCTGTTGTATGAGTGCGAGAAGAATATATATTATTTTATATATTTCCTTTATAAATTACTTTGTCTCTTAAATTGTTGGGGGCTAAACCCCCCCCCCCCCCCAAGCCCTCCCCTTCAGCCGCCTTAGCCGCCTACCCAGACATGTCCAGTGCTACTGACCCACCATCTCTCCCAGACGTCCAGTGCTACTGACCCACCCGCCTTCCCAGACATGTCCAGACCTACAGACCCACCATCTCTCCCAGACTTCCAGTGCTATTAAAAACCCAGGGCTTAGGCGATAAAGTGGTAAGGAAACGGCTAGGTGCTGGCCATAAAATTGATCTCGAGACTGGCGTATTACGACACTTGATACCCTGAAGTGAGACGAGCTTTATGTGATAAACAAAATGTCATCAACAGTCCATAATCCAGTTTCTGGCCTTCAAGAAATAAATAACAGACCCGACTATGTTGTTCAGTTAAAATTTATTTGAATCGTGACGACCACTGGTTCGGCCTTCCTTCAAAGACAAAGAAATACATAAGTATAGTCTAACTCAATGCTAATAGGAGAAAATATTTATTTCAGGCTAATCTGTTTGTTAGTGCGCAGGCTGCGTCACTTAACTTTCAGCTGAAGACAAATATATATTACACCAGTTTGACGTGATGTGGCCATAGTTCCCCCCCCAGACAAGGTTCTAAGCTCTCTCCCTCTCTCTCTGGTGTTTGTATCTACAGGACTACTAGTAGTCTATGCTACTACTACACATGTGCTTATTCACCGGCAGGTGTTTGTCTTTCCTGGACTACGAGTAGTCTATGCTACTAATAGATTTGTGTTTATCACTGACAGGTGTTTGTATCACCAGGACTACTAGTAGTCTATGCTACTACTACACATGTGCTTATTCACTGGCAGGTGTTTTTCTTTCCTGGACTACGAGTAGTCTATGCTACTAATAGATTTGTGTTCATCACTGACAGGTGTTTGTATCACCAGGACTACTAGTAGTCTATGCTACTACTACACATGTGCTTATTCACTGGCAGGTGTTTGTATCACCAGGACTACTAGTAGTCTATGCTACTACTACACATGTGCTTATTCACTGGCAGGTGTTTGTATCACCAGGACTACTAGTAGTATATGCTACTACTACACATGTGCTTATTCACTGGCAGGTGTTTGTATCACCAGGACTACTGGTAGTCTATTCTACTACTACACTTGTGCTCATTCACTGGCAGGTGTTTGTCTCTCCAGGTTTACTAGTGGACTATTCTACTACTACACATGTGCTCATTCACTGGCAGGTGTTTGTCTCTCCAGGTTTACTAGTGGTCTATTCTACTACTACACTTGTGCTCATTCACTGGCAGGTGTTTGTCTCTCCAGGTTTACTAGTGGTCTATTCTACTACTACACTTGTGCTCATTCACTGGCAGGTGTTTGTCTCTCCAGGTTTACTAGTGGTCTATTCTACTACTACACTTGTGCTCATTCACTGGCAGGTGTTTGTCTCTCCAGGTTTACTAGTGGTCTATTCTACTACTACACATGTGCTCATTCACTGGCAGGTGTTTGTCTCTCCAGGTTTACTAGTGGTCTATTCTACTACTACACTTGTGCTCATTCACTGGCAGGTGTTTGTCTCTCCAGGTTTACTAGTGGACTATTCTACTACTACACTTGTGCTCATTCACTGGCAGGTGTTTGTCTCTCCAGGACTAATAGTAGTCTATGCTACTACCACACTTGTGCTCATTCACTGGTAAGTAAGTATTTGTCTCTCCAGGACTACTACTACACTTGTGCTCATTCACTGGCAGGTGTTTGTATCACAAAGACTAATAGTAGTCTATGCTACTACTACACTTGTGCTCATTCACTGGCAGGTGTTTGTATCGCCAGGACTAATAGTAGTCTATGCTACTACCACACTTGTGCTCATTCACTGGTAAGTAAGTATTTGTCTCTCCAGGACTACTACTACACTTGTGCTCATTTACTGGCAGGTGTTTGTATCACAAAGACTAATAGTAGTCTATGCTACTACCACACTTGTGCTCATTCACTGGTAAGTAAGTATTTGTCTCTCCAGGACTACTACTACACTTGTGCTCATTCACTGGCAGGTGTTTGTATCGCCAGGACTAATAGTAGTCTATGCTACTACCACACTTGTGCTCATTCACTGGTAAGTAAGTATTTGTCTCTCCAGGACTAATAGTAGTCTATGCTACTACTACAATTGTGCTCATTCACTGGCAGGTGTTTGTATCGCCAGGACTAATAGTAGTCTATGCTACTAATACACTTGTGCTCATTCACTGGCAGGTGTTTGTCTCTCCAGGACTAATAGTAGTCTATGCTACTACCACACTTGTGCTCATTCACTGGTAAGTAAGTATTTGTCTCTCCAGGACTAATAGTAGTCTATGCTACTACTACAATTGTGCTCATTCACTGGCAGGTGTTTGTATCGCCAGGACTAATAGTAGTCTATGCTACTAATACACTTGTGCTCATTCACTGGCAGGTGTTTGTATCGCCAGGACTAATAGTAGTCTATGCTACTAATACACTTGTGCTCATTCACTGGCAGGTGTTTGTATCGCCAGGACTAATAGTAGTCTATGCTACTAATACACTTGTGCTCATTCACTGGCAGGTGTTTGTATCGCCAGGACTAATAGTAGTCTATGCTACTAATACACTTGTGCTCATTCACTGGCAGGTGTTTGTATCGCCAGGACTAATAGTAGTCTATGCTACTAATACACCTGTGCTCATTCACTGGCAGGTGTTTGTATCGCCAGGACTAATAGTAGTCTATGCTACTACTACAATTGTGCTCATTCACTGGCAGGTGTTTGTATCGCCAGGACTAATAGTAGTCTATGCTACTACTACAATTGTGCTCATTCACTGGCAGGTGTTTGTATCGCCAGGACTAATAGTAGTCTATGCTACTACTACAATTGTGCTCATTCA
The DNA here is from genome assembly GCA_035578905.1 of Stictocephala bisonia. Classification (NCBI taxonomy): domain Eukaryota; kingdom Metazoa; phylum Arthropoda; class Insecta; order Hemiptera; family Membracidae; genus Stictocephala; species Stictocephala bisonia. The sequence continues at coordinate 19,595 of JAQJVL010002232.1, forward strand.
CTGGCAGGTGTTTGTATCGCCAGGACTAATAGTAGTCTATGCTACTACTACAATTGTGCTCATTCACTGGCAGGTGTTTGTATCGCCAGGACTAATAGTAGTCTATGCTACTAATACACTTGTGCTCATTCACTGGCAGGTGTTTGTATCGCCACGACTAATAGTAGTCTATGCTACTACCACACTTGTGCTCATTCACTGGTAAGTAAGTATTTGTCTCTCCAGGACTACTACTACACTTGTGCTCATTCACTGGTAAGTAAGTATTTGTCTCTCCAGGACTACTACCACACTTGTGCTCATTCACTGGTAAGTAAGTATTTGTCTCTCCAGGACTAATAGTAGTCTATGCTACTACTACAATTGTGCTCATTCACTGGCAGGTGTTTGTATCGCCAGGACTAATAGTAGTCTATGCTACTACCACACTTGTGCTCATTCACTGGTAAGTAAGTATTTGTCTCTCCAGGACTAATAGTAGTCTATGCTACTACTACAATTGTGCTCATTCACTGGCAGGTGTTTGTATCGCCAGGACTAATAGTAGTCTATGCTACTAATACACTTGTGCTCATTCACTGGTAAGTATTTGTCTCTCCAGGACTAATAGTAGTCTATGCTACTACTACACTTGTGTTCATTCACTGGCAGGTGTTTGTCTCTCCAGGACTAATAGTAGTCTATGCTACTTGCTACTACTACACTAATGTGTTCATTCACTGGCAGATGTTTGTCTCTCCAGGACTAATAGTAGTCTATTCTACTACTACACTTGTTGTCATTCATTTTTAGGTGTTGTATAGTACAGTAATAACAAGCTTTGTTATATTGATTTTTACAAATTATCAACAATGTCATTTATAGTCAGCAACATTCACTTAAATATTATAAGATCAAAATAAAGATACAAAATATTGTGCAATATGCTAAAATTAAACTAAAGGTGACATCCTCCAATGACAATAACTATGCAAAATCAAAAGGCAATTTTGGACATATTTAAAAATTCCTCAACATCATACAAGGGGTGCTCAAGAACCAACCAAAGAGTAGTGTTTTAAATATTTTAATGGGATATTTAATGGTTTGTAGGATGTTGTACACTGTTAAAGCCATTACGACACGACTTTTTAAGAATTTAGATAGACGGTGATAATTTAGTTTAATCTTCATGAATAGGCTTCCACGGTCGTCACTATCACTAACAAATTCTAGGTCTTCGGGGTTCGACCGCTTCACTGGGCTATGTACAAACATTGCCGACGTTTCGGCCACATTACACTAGGCCATCCTCAGGGCGAGATGATCACCGACACAGAACTCGACTGCTTGAGTCGCGGTCGAACCCCGAGGACCAAGAATTTGTTAATTTAGTTTAATGTTATGTCTTCCACGCGTGTTGTACCTATGAGTATTGCTGTAGAATTTAATGTATTAGGCTTTATCTAAAATGTACATTACCAGATCAAAAATATATAAATTGATCACAGTCAAGACTTGTACTTTTTAAATAGTGGTCGACAATGGTCTAACACTTTAGATTTAGTTATTTTATTTTAATATCAACATCGTTTAGGCTAAATTCTCGTAGCATTCGCTAAAAATTTGAGCTGGCATTCTAATGGTATTATAACTTTACTTATTAAACTTGCTAAATGTATGTAATAAATTTCATCATTCCTATTATGACATAGGTTTAATTTCGTAAGACGCAAAAACAAGGTTCAAGCTTGCATTTTTAAACAAACGTAAATCTAACTTTTTTTGCGTAAAATAGGTTTCTTAATTCTGGGCTTAATGTATAATGATTTGGATTGCATTAGGCCTTTGGAAGAACAACAATGAAAAGCAAAGTACAATATGTAATTGAGTTAATTTTTTTACTATTATATAAAATCTAAAGGTGCCTGTCTATCTAGACGCAAAAATTAGACTAGACCCATTCAGCTGAAGTTTTGCATGGACATTCTTAGGTTCTCTGTTTAACGCATAGCTTATATTTATTTTGAAATTCCAACAGGGAACCGTCCAAGGGGCTTTAAAGGCCCCTACAGACACTATACAATCACCGAACAATCTACTAATTTGTAGATACAAAAAAGGATACCGTTAGAAGACGTTAAAAAAGAAAATAGCCAAATTTCGGACCAGTTTAGAAAAAAGTTCTCATTCACGACACAAAATCGAGGTTAAGGAGTACAAAAATAGTACGGAGTTTTTCATGTTTTAGACACTGAATTATTTTTAGTTAATAACATTAATTATTTTTAAACTTAGAAAATTTGACTGTTTTAACAATATTCAAGTATAAAACGATAATTAGAATAATTTAAATGTTAAATTAGATAAGTCAATATTTAAAATCTAACTACAATAATTAGTTCCTAAAAAATGACATTATAATATTCAATATGCCAATTAACACTGCAAATAATGAAACAGAATTGAAATGTTTGTGAAGGACGCACAGGCCATCGCACGGTCCATCCCATAGTGTGTAGGCTCCGTGCGATTTCGATCATGCGATGGCCTGTGCGATGAACTGTTGTATAGTCTGTAGGGGCTTTAAGAAGTATCAATGCAAGACCTATAGCAATACCAATTTGACAAGTTTACGATCGTTTCATCAATCAGCTGTTGGAATAAACAAACAACTTACATAGTTCTAAAATTAATACCTTAACCAAACCTAACCACAATGCACTTTTGCATTATATAGATGCCAGTAAGCACATGTTTTGTACTACTGAACACAATAAGAACAATATTTTTTTAGTACCAATGACGGGTACTGTGATAGTACACAATAAAAGACAGGCTCACGAACTGTTTTATGTAAAGCTATAGGCCCCTTAGTTGCCCTGGCTATTAATAGCCTTTTTGAGGAACAGTCGAATTAAGTTAGTAACAAAACTACACAGACCATCCACACTCATGTAATCTCTATAGAAGAGAAAGCCCTCACTCACTCATCACTAATTCTCCCACTTCCCGTACGTAATCTAGCAGAGCTGAAATTTGGTACAGTACACTTTTTTTAGGCCAAACAGGAAAACTAAAGTGTTTTCATCTTGAAAAAATACTCCTAAGGGATAAAAACTGCCCCTAAAACATGTTACGTAAGCATAAAATTGGGTTGATTTTAGTAAGTTAACAACAGCTATTTTTAAAATAAATAAACATGTTTATTTTGTATGCTTGACATTTATCTACCAATGAATTAAGAGTTTACAATTAATTAAACTTTTTCTATATATTTGTTCTCTATACAATTGCGTGTAAAATGTGTTTGGAAAATGTACAATATTGAGATAACCGTGTTGACATTCTCCTAAAGCAGGCTTATAGGGTTTATACACCATCCAACTTTGTTGTCTTGAAGAACGGCAGCAAGTTGAGCTTTAATATTGACGTGACGGTTTAGAGGGAGCCACGGGAGAGAAGTAAGGGATAAATAACCCTTAGCGAAGCAAGGGCTGCCGGCTAGTCATTCATATTCGTCTTAAAATACGTACAAAGTTATATCTAAGAATCTAAGATAAGAAACTGCATTAATTGTTTTTGCTATTATTATTTAAACTCTCCTAGCTTTGAGAGAAGCAAACTCATCGATAACGTCATCTAAACTGAGCCTGGCAGGTGCTTCATACTCAATGAGACTGAAGAGAATGGCCAAACTTATTAGGCATGACTGGCCTGTTTGTGGGCTTATACTTACTAAAGCTACGTTCACAATTAGCCACGGTTACAGGCATGGTGAAAAATATCCTAAAATTTATTTCTATATTTAGATAGTTAATAAGAATGTATAGCTTTTAGCAGATCTAACTGTATCGGCCGCCACCACTACCAATATCCCCGCTTTGCACTGATGTCGGCGCAGAAATTATAAATACTGTACCCGGGTTTGAAGGTTGTTTCCTAAGAAACTAGAGGACTATGAAAAGCCAATCACACCATTTCCCTCGCTTAAATATACGTTATAGCATATGCATAATTAATTTTGTTATAAGTTTTAAGCATATGTCATTCATATGTTATAAGTAGGAACAAAAAAGTAACGGGATTTGAACTAGTTTTACTGAGCGTCATTATACACTTTTATCATTTAAAGACTCGTTAATTTATCGCATTTCTCTTTCAATACGTGGTTGACGGGAATGTTTTCTATAAGTTTATAAATATCAGAATTTTAGCTTTTCAAGAAAAAAACTTCTTTTCAGTTTCCTAAAACAATGTTTTCTTCTTCTTCTATAAGTCGTAAAATTAATTTGTCATGTTGTAATCCTTATAGATAGTTAGGATATATTAATTTTATATGAGTAAGTAAATACAGTGATTTTAAATTGGTAAATTAAAGTTATTTAATTAGATTTTCATCAATTTAAAACCAATTAAATTACTTACGTATATAAAAGTAATTTACCTTGGCTACTTATTACAGCATGACCAAGTAATTAATTGTAGGACTATAGAAGCCAAGAAAACGTTGTTTTAGGAAATTGAAAAAACAGGTTTGTTTCAAAAGTTTTTTCTTAAATTTAAAAAACAGTCTTTTCAACTACGTAATAAAATATAAATGCGATACGTTAACGGTTTTTTTAGTTAAAAAAATGTAAAGTTCATGCACAGTAAAACTAGTTAAAATTCCTGAATTTTATTCCTACTAGTCTAACCATTATTAACCAATACGATAAAAATAAATTTAATAATGAATAAGCCATAACGTAAAAAAATGTAACAAGCAAAACAATAGCGCAATTAGATTTTTCGTAGGCCTCTTAGTTTATTAGTAAATAACCTTCGAACTCTGGTTCAAACATAATTTCTGCGGTATTTGACACACAACAGACAAAAGCGCTGCCAGCAACTGTCTGGATCAGGACAATCGAAATTCCCTCGTTCATAACGCATCTTCACACTTACTTCATTACCCTGTAAGCCCAGAGCATGTTGTAATTTTAAAAACTCTACTAAGTATTACTACAATTTTTAAAAACTTTTTTAAAGATCTCACACAAAAATATGAATTAAAAAGTGAAATATTTAATTTTTTTTACACTGTAAATCAAAAACCAATTTTGCGCCCCTATGCTTCCTGCACCCTTTGCGGGGGCCTCTGCAACACTGAGTGCTTCCTGAGCCCTTGGCGGGGGCCTCTGCAACACTGAGTGCTTCCTGCGCCCTTGGCGGGGGCCTCTGCAACACTGAGTGCTTCCTGCGCCCTTAGCGGGGGCCTGGGCAACACTGAGTGCTTTCTTTGCAGCTTTATGCTCTGCCAACCTTGCTGCGGCACATAGTATAGTATACTGTATACATGGTGTTTGAAAAGTGTGGGCAAATTTAAGGAAATGATTAAATAGGTAAAAATAAACAAAAAAAGTCATATGAAGATGTGTCTTATCTCGCTTAGTTTGGCATCTATCTGTCCGCATGTGTGTTTAAAAAAAGAACCACAACTCCTAAACGGTATTAGCTATAGCTTTGAATCTGGACAAGAATATTGAACTTCACACCACCTAATATACTCTAAAAATATAAAATATTATTTTTACCCGTTTCAAAATTGCGGCCGTTTAAAAATTTTAATGCTAATTTCATAAAAACCAAAGCAAAAACAAAAACTTGTTATGATACCTAATGTTTAGCCTAAAAAGAAACAAATCTTTTGGTACCTCATTTGTTACAATAAGAAAATAAATAACTGAGAAAATGTAATTTTTCTGATTGTGTGCAAAATGTTTTTTGCAATTTTCGTATACATGTACTTGTGTCTATTGACAAAACAATCATTCAAATTTTGCACACAATCAGAAAAATTACATTTTCTCAGTTAGTTACTGTCAGATTGTAACAAATGAGGTAACAAAATATTTGCCTCTTTTCAATCTAAATATTAGGTATCATACAATTTTTTTGTTTTTCATGAAATTCAGCATTAACATTTTTAAGCGGCCGCCAATTAGAAACGGGTAAAAATATTAGTTTATATTTTTAGAGTATATGAAGTGGTGTGAAGTCAAATATTCATGTCAGGTTTCAAAACTATAGCTAATACCGTTTAGGAGATATGGTTTTTTTAAAACACACACACAGACAGACGCCAAACTAAGCGAGATAAGACACATCTTCATAGGAACTTTTTTGTTTATTTTTACCTATTTAATCATTTCCTTATGTTTTGCCCCACACTTCAAACACTGTATAGTAAGATAGTATAGTAAGTATTTGCATACACAAATCAATAAAAAATCCAAATAATAATTTAACATGAACAGCACCATCACCAAAACCGGTCATAAACACACACATAAAATACATTGGTCATGTACATAAGCACGACAGTATAAGAAGGTGAGATTATAGTGTAGTAGATCAAGACTGACCAAAGAATTATTACGCACTACAGAATTTTTGGAGCTGTTCAGTATAATCTGTTAAGGTACTTGCAGAGTTGCATTAGTACGTAAACAGTGTATTTGTTATTAAACTGAGGGTAAGGATCATGACAGGGTTTAGAAAGAATTGAAAATTGAAAGAGTGTAGATGATATGGTATGTAGGTTCCAATACTGTAGGGTGATCAAGTGTTCCGGAAAACCGGCATTGTACTGTTCTGAAAAGTTGTTTCAGAATGACAAAAATTCAGAATGCCTGCAATTAATCAGGCTTCTACGACTTCCAAAACTTCACAAAATAAGGCCTGCTCAAATTGTGTGGTTGAATGGCAGTATCAAACATACCGAGGCATTGTAAATCTTTCGTAATATGTCATTCTCCTGAGAAAATGACTGCAGTTCCACCTGCTCAGAGTAACTTAATTTCAAAAGGAGAAGCTGCAAAACAAGATAGCACTATTTGTGGCACCGAAGTATCTGCTCGTAATATGGACGTGAGTGGGTGGTGGGAGGGTCAACACCATTGAACGTGTATGGGTGGTGGGAGGGTCAACACCATTGAACATGTATGGGTGAGTGCGTAGGTCAACATTACATTCAATACCAATGGTATACTTATAAATGAATTAATTAAAACAATAAGTAATGTTACTGTATGCATTCTTGTTTGAATTATGCACTTTGATCCAATCATGCAGGCTATGGAAGATATTCTATGTACAGGTCATTACTGAAAACATACAAATCTTCCTCAGTAAAATAGTATTATTTAGATATTAAGTCTGACGAGTGTCTCAAGATTATTTAAATTTAATATTAAATTTCACCTTTACAAAACATGTTTTTCCTGTAAAAATGTTACGGTGGAACTACATTTACAGCGTTGTTCACTCTTATAAAGATTATTAGGGCTATGATAAAAATGTAATTACACAATCAGTTTTTAAACTATTTTAATTTTTTTAGCTTAAATATTGTTTTAAAATAATTAAATTTTTATTCACAATATAATACTAGGAATAGGCAAGATAATTAAAACAAAGATATTTTAAAAAATCAGTAAAAATAAAACAATCCTGATGAAATTACCAAGATGAAGTGAATATTTTGTACAACAATATAAATACTTAAAACCATTGATATTTTTAACTCAATAGTTTTAAGTTAGATAAATTACTTAAAACTACTTATTTTGGTGGATAAATATAAGTAAAAATATATAAAGGTTACAGACTCATTTCCCTCTCAAATAATACTGTTCTCCTCTAGAATATAGATGTGATGTTACACCTCTCAAAGATATGCTTATAGGATAGTAATAAATAATTTTACTATTACACTTAAAATGCACTAAAACATCTACTGAAATAGACATAATTTCTGAAAACAACATGTAAATTACAAGTTTTGTCCAAAAAAGTCACCCCTTTTGGTTTTCTTTTTAAAAATTTCAGTAAACTATTGCCACACCTCTTTTATAAATAAGATTATTTTTTCTCATCCTTATTCAGGTGTTTAGGAAAATAAAATAATTGCAATAGACAAGAATAGTATTTTATAACATTATAATAAGAGAGGTAATGGAAATGAGTCAGTTTATCTAAGAAGACGATTCCATGAACAGTGTAACAAACAAATATGTCTTAGCATTGAGTTTGAAGGATAGATTCAGATGACATTTACAACTCATTTGAAGTTTTTTGTATTATTATGGAAAGGCAAGAAAAGACAAAAATTCTGAGATTTAAATATTTCTATGAACATGGTTATGTTGTGACTTTTAATTGTTCCTTCTATTTGTGATGGTGGATTTATTTACTTTGGTAACTTTGCTTATGTCTTTCCTTTTTTATAGCCTAGCCAGAACTAACCTAAATAAAAATAACAATTTTATGTAACAAAGTTGTTATTTTATAATAGACCTCAGCTCTCCTGAGGCGTCTTATTTTTGCTGTGGCTAGCCATAACATCATCAACCACTCTTACTATCAAATTATTCAATTTCCTTTAAGTTCGAAATATCAATTCCTCCAAACAAATGTTCATTCGTAAAAGAAATAAAAATGTTTGGAGACACAACTGATATCTGAGGGGTTTCATCATGATAATTAAATATTGGTCACTGGGCAGCTAAGAAACAGAGAGTATTTTTAAAACAAAACGTCTAGTCAGTTTTCTAACTTTTTACTTCCTAGTACAATAGAGCAATGTGTTCAACTTGAAAACAAAAATACTAGGAAAAATCATTAATCTGGTGAAAAGTCGTGATTAATTAATTTTAAAAATCACAAGTCCTGTCTACATTTGGTAAAATACTGTCAGTTTGCTGATTTATCGATTTTTGTACAGAGTTCAGTTAGTTGGCTATAAATTGTATATTGTAGTGACTTGGGATTGTTTTTATGATCATGTGAGTTTCAGCCCATCATAATACATACATTATAGTGATTGTGTTGAGTGACGGGTTTTAATAGTAAAGTATAGGTGATACGAAAGGAAATAACGACAATGATCAAAGTGGAGTGAGTAGAGGAAGTAAAAGGCGTGGAAGAATTTATCATGTAATGAAAAAGATTAATAACTTATCGAGTCATGAATTAGGAGACAACTGCAAGTGCAGATTAAAATGTTTTGAGATTGTTTCAGATGATGTAAAGAGATCAGTTTTGAATGCATTAAACTTTATGGGTCGTTCTGACGAACAAGACTCCTACTTATCTGGGCTAGTATCTGTTTTACCCGTTGTTCGTCGGCGAAACAGAAAACCGGAGGAAGAGGCGAGAAAAAATGAAGTGACTTACAAGTACAGAGTAAGGGGAAGAATTGTTGATAAAACAAGAGAATATGACGTGTGTAAAAAGGCTTTTGTTTCCATGCACGGAATAGGGAAGAAAAGAATTGAACATATAAATGCTGCTTTGAAAGATACTGGATTCAGTCCAAAAAGTTAATGAGGAAAACATAAAACCACTCACATAAAGTTAGTAATGAAATTGTAGAGAGGATTCGCATTCATATTATGTCATTCCCATTGTGAAATTCACACTATGGTCTTAAAGACACAAAAAAGTGTATCTTGACCAAATGTATTTTGACTAAATGTGACAAAAATGCATAGATTATTTAAGGAAAAAAATCCAGGTGTTAACGTATCCTTCGACAATTACAATGAGATTTTCAAAAGCGACTTTAACGCCAGTTTTGGATATCCACATGTAGACATGTGCTCGACTTGCGACAAGCTAAACTCAAAAGTCAGATGCTCTGAATTAGGAATTAGTAACTGCAATGATATAAACGAGAAAGAGCAATAACCAAAAGAAATCAACCAAGAAATCCTACAGCTGAGTTCGTACATCCTGAGGTACATCCTACAAAGGTGAGTTACTGTTTTACTTAATTATTCTCTATTGACGTTTTATTATTGTCTGCTTTAAGATTTTAAATTACTAACCTAATTTATTTTATTCATGTGATTGGTCCCATATAAGGCACTTTATTTACATTAATAAACAATAATTAGTCTAGTAATGACGTTTCATAAGTCAAAGTAACATTGTTTGCCAAATTAAAATGTCAGTATCATTAAAACAATTAAGGATGCCTGTGCTTTGTTTTAGGGTCACTTCCCATAAGTGCTGCTAAGTATGCTGATCTGCAACAGTTATCTAAATGTTGTGGTCAGAAGAACAGCAGTTATTCAGAAAGTTTAAAAACAACTAAGAGGAGAAAAGACAAAAAGTAATTTAATTAAAAAAAAAACAAATTGTATGATAAAAATAACTTTGCTTTTACTATAATTTCAAATATTAACTTACTTTAAAACAATTGATTGTAGTAACTACAATAATATTGTATAATAAAAGTAATTGTTCTTATAAAACATCTTTGAGTTAGTTATTTATAACCAGTAATGGGGAATTAAAGGGATAAGTCCTATGCACATATCCCCTTATTTCCCCTTGTATGGTTACAATATCTCAAATTTAAAATAAAAACAGTTAAGATATTATTTCCATAATTATTACATTCTTTATATAATAGAGTATGCCAACACAGCTTTATTTTTTTATTCTACAAACAAAATATTTTATACATGCGTTTTGAATACTTAAACTGCTGTTCCTGAAAAATGTATAAAAGTGGACTTATCTCTTTCTTTCCTCGATCCCTTCATATGTATAAAAGTGGACTTATCTCTTTCTTTCCTCGATCCCTTCATATGTATAAAAGTGGACTTATCTCTTTCTTTCCTCGATCCCTTCATATGTATAAAAGTGGACTTATCTCTTTCTTTCCTCGATCCCTTCATATGTATAAAAGTGGACTTATCTCTTTCTTTCCTCGATCCCTTCATATGTATAAAAGTGGACTTATCTCTTTCTTTCCTCGATCCCTTCATATGTATAAAAGTGGACTTATCTCTTTCTTTCCTCGATCCCTTCATATGTATAAAAGTGGACTTATCTCTTTCTTTCCTCGATCCCTTCATATGCTATTCAGGTTAAACTATAAAAAAATTATAATTAATTTGTAGATATTTTTGATCCAAACTTGATGATGTCATTTAAACTATCTACTATGATATAATTGTATGTATGTATATGTTTATATAGTTGTGTGATTGTTGTTTGCCAGTGACGAATAAGTACTTATTTTAATTGTTATAGGGTCAATTCAATGATGATGTGTTTTCTTACAGCATTTTAATTTTATTCTGATCAGAAGAGATTGTGTGTTTATTAATGCACTATACTTTTAACATTCAAGGAGACATGGCAGAATTATTAAGAATAGAGTGTTTTGCTGATAAGTTACGGTATTCTGTTAAAGAGAACAGACTTTTTTGTTGCGGACTCAAGTATCTTCAAAATTTTGCCTGGGTTTAGTGGTATTTATTATCCTTTTCAGAGGAAGACTGAAATGAATTATCCTGTCATTTCATTAAGACTTAAATCTTTACTAAGTGAAACAACTCATTATTATACACCTTCAATTGTCTGAAGAAGACATTGCTGGAAATATTATATTCATTGAGAAGATGGAATGCTTAAATTCAATTATGTATCAAGTTCTTTATATGAGATTGTGTTGAAGAATTTTTTATACCAGTTGCGTTATCTATCAACTTAATAAACAAGCAGGTACCAGTTTCTTTGCTTAGATGACTTTCAAGATCAACAACTTTTTCTTCATTTATTTCTCAATTTCTTACTACCATTGATAATCACAATAATATAAATCCCACTGGGCAAGGGACTGGCTAATTAAAGACCTATTAGCTCTGAAAACAAGCCTAATGCAGATTGCAGTATTTTGTATACAAATGCTATCCATATATTTTAAAAGTACAAATAGTTTATTGCAACATTGTATAAAATATGTGTTTACCACGGCTTTGTAAGACTTGGAGCATTCAAATGTACTTGTATATGGATACAATGTAAAATTAAGTTATAGCTTAGGAAGAAGGGGCAGCTGTCTTTAATGAGCTTGAAAACTGGGAATCCACATAGATCAGTAGTGGAAATGATATATTCATACAGTTCTGAAAACATTTTAGTTTTATATACTCATTCTTAAACTGTAATACTGTGTGTTGTCATACGAAAAAAATCTTTTGGTTTATTCATGGTTTATTATTTCATATCAATATTATTTTCTGTACCTCAGTTATATATGGGTCAAAGGCCTAAGCATGAACTGAAGTACCAGCTGGTAGCTCTTTCGGGTATCAAATTTAGAATCTTGCATTTCCTTAACTACTGAGCCGCCACACCAGCAATTTTAACTGTCTGAATCATAAAATAAAACATTTAAATTAAATTTCATATTTTATTTTAAATGCCATACGGTAGAATTATAAAGCTTTTTTTTTATAACGTCACTTTAATGAATGAATATGGGATAAAAATATTTAATCTTGGCTATAACCATCATAAACTGACAACAGAGGATATTAAATATTCAACAGAACATTTAAACAATTATTATTTATAAAAATACCAATTTGTTTCCAAACATTAGCTATTTCTGTAATATGTTATATATCATCTAGTTAGATAACTTTTTTTCACTAAATAGGGAACTCCCTGGACTATTAGAATGACAAACCCCATCACTTGCTATGCTTGTTTCATTGGTCTGTAGCCTGATAATGACAGTTGGTAGTAAGTCTCTCTTGCTAGGTTTGTGCCGTCTGTCTGTAGCCTGATAATGCCAGTTGGTAGCAATTCTCTCCAGCTACGTTCGTGTCATTGGTCTATAGCCTGATAATGGCAGTTGGTAGCAAGTCTCTCCTGCTACGTTTGGGTCATTGGTCTATAGCCTGATAATGCCAGTTGGTAGCAAGTCTCTGCAGCTACGTTCGTGTCATTGGTCTATAGCCTGATAATGGCAGTTGGTAGCAAGTCTCTCCTGCTACGTTTGGGTCATTGGTCTATAGCCTGATAATGCCAGTTGGTAGCAAGTCTCTCCTGCTACGTTTGGGTCATTGGTCTATAGCCTGATAATGCCAGTTGGTAGCAAGTCTCTGCAGCTACGTTCGTGTCATTGGTCTATAGCCTGATAATGCCAGTTGGTAGCAAGTCTCTCCTGCTACGTTTGGGTCATTGGTCTGTAGCCTGATAATGCCAGTTGGTAGCAGGTCCCTCTTGATGTGGTTGTGACGCCTCAGCCTTCGGCCTCAGACTTGAAACGACTAACATTATTAAGTCAACTATACTATATTAACTATTAAAAGCAAACAGAAGATATATTTGTTATTTTTTTCGTTTATCAACTTTTTTAAATTTATCATTAAATTTTGCAAATGATGTTTTTATAGAAGAACATTTTTTTAAGAGCTGCCTATGGGAATGAACTTTAAAAAAATCATTTTTCTGTGAGGCTGTACAATGCAAAATCTTTATTTTCTCAAAATTTCATGACAATTGGTCACGTTATTTGGGAGACCTTGTGATCAGCCATTGAATTATATTTCATTTACAATATATATAAATTTCTGCCAGATATACTGTTATGAATACGTGCCCTAACAAGTGGCCTGGTTTAACTTTAAGATGTTAACTAAAGATTGGAAATATAAATTCATTATCTTAACATAGAACAGTTTTGTTTAATAAATATTTTTAAAAACAATACTTAAAATGTATAGACTTCAAATTTTCGAATTTCAATCAACTTCAAATCTATAAATCGTTTCAAAACTGATTAATTTAACTGATGATTTTTTTATCATTTTCATTGAAGGAGTAGATGGAACCCTGATAAGAAATTATACTGATCCATTTGATGATATTACCTGTTTTATATTATTTTATATTTATATTTCACTATGATAAAAGAAGAATGACTGCACATTAATTTTGTAACATACGAGTACATAAAATCACATTTGGTCACAATCACAATTTTTGTCTCTCAATGTTCAAATATAATTAAGAAGGATTAAAGAAAGATGTTAAAGTAAATGTGACAGCTCATTCCAAAACAAATAATATCTTACTACAAATTTAAATGTATACAATCAAAAACTAACAAAAACATATTAATTAACTAAAAAATGAGTACAAAATAAATATAAAAATGTAGTAAAATATTTTTAAATATCCATTTAATATATGTATCACAGAACCATAAGAGAACTGTAAAATCTAATAATACTTAACATATCTCAAAAAATCTCTTCATATTTAGTCATGTTTCTGCAAAATAATTTTGAATCTTATTGTTTTGATTATTCACAGGTACTTAAATACACTCAGTACTAATCAATGCCACAACTTGGGATTGTTAAGTTTTGCATTGTTGAGAAAGCTATCAGATTGTTTCAAGGATGTTAGATCAATCAACAGGATCTACTCCAGTGTCTAAGAAGTCTTTGATGTGTTGAATAAATTTCCCAGGAAGTAACCTATAACAAGATCACAACTATAACTTAGGAAATAAACAATTGATGTAACTATTTTAAATTCGCCAGCAAGAACTAAATGTTATCTAACAAAAGGAAAATAGGATTTAGGCAAGAATATCAAGCACTGAAGAGGGCATATCTCCAAGTCAAAAATTTGCTAATTCTTGACTTGGATTTATATTATATTCTGGACCAAAAGGTTATATTATAGAGTAAAATTTGGATAAAATACAGGGTGTTTTAAAAGTCCTACCACTCCCTATTAACTTTCTTATGAATAGAGATAAAGTGATTACTACAGAGCATGTTTATATGACCAACTAAGGTGTTTTTTATGTATGCAAATTGTTTGCACTCCTTCCCAAAAGGGGTTAGTTTGGGGGTAAGTCAAAATGTTTAAATAGGAACCCCTGTCAAATGACACATCATTTTAAAGGTAATATTAAAAGAAGAAGAACGGCACAAACTAGTGGTATCTAATGCTACTCTATCAAATTTGGTGGCAATTTAAAGTTGGAATTATTTCATAAAAAACCTTCACTTATGAATAATTTTATAACGGTGAAAATGGTCAAAATACTGAAATCTCACCTAAAGTTTACTCAGAAGAGATGCCAAAATGGCTGTCATGAACTTCTTGTCAGAAAAATTGTATGACTATTAATATTACAGTAATATTAAAGGTAATCTTTTAATATTACCTTTAAAATAATGCGTCATTTGATAGGGGCTCCTATTAGAACATTTTGACTTACCCCTTAACTACTCCCTTTTGGGAAGGGGTGTAAAAAATTGCATAGATAATAAACTCCCTAGTCATATAAACATGGCCCAAAGTAAAATACCTTTATCTCTATTCATAAGAAAGTTAATGCCCCTCCCATTACCTTACTGATTATTACAATGTTTTCATGAACTGCGGTCCAAACCCATCAAGCTAAATTTAATTGGACCTTCTAGGATTGACCCCATGACAACTCTGCATGAAAGTCAGAAGTGCTAATCATTGTGCTAGCAAGAGGCCCTCATTTTAAAGTTGCATTGACAATCACTATACAATAAATCAGTAGTGTTTCATGAGAAACTGGCTTATAAATGTGTTAAATTATAATAAAAGGCACAGCTCTATTATAATACTTAGTCTTACAGTTCACTAGCAAGTATTTAAATATTTGCCTTCAAAGAAGTCATTTTGACATGTCAAACAGTAAACTTACTTTTATCAGAATAAACATTGAGCACCTGGCTGCTAATATTCTGACAGTATTTTACTGTCTTGTTACACTAAAGTCCCCATCAGGCATGAAAGATATTCTACTTTGATTTAAAGTAACTCTCTTATTGAGATTTTCCATTGAAAGAAATGGACAGTGAAAATAACATTGTGTTCTTAATTTGCAATGAAGTGTTGATAAAATTATACAAATTACTTGAACGCTACACCACACAAATTCGTTACAATATAAGTACAAAATGCATAATACTATAGTGATCGATTTCAGCACACATGTTTACCTTCATCCGATCAGAATGACTCACAAAGGAATCCACCCAAGTCCTCCATATCAAATTCGTGAATCCTCCAATCATAAGAAGGTAAATGTGGTTTACTGAAATCGATAACCATAATATTTGTAATTATGTTGTAATAAATTTGTGTTGTTTGACATTCTCTTGTATTGTTTTTCTACCAACAATATGTTAACTAATTTGACAATATCTTAACTATTCATACAATTTGAGAAACACTGTTCTAGAGGAATAGAGTTCAGTATTAGCGCTCCTAGGCCCAATAATTTTTCCGCACCCTAGTCTGGTTAAAGTTACTATCCTAAAAACCTTTATTAAAAAATGATATCAGGTCTATATGTTAGTTGTTTAAACAACACTCCACGGTGGAATTTTATCATTGCAAGTTTTTTGAGGAATTTACATGGTTCTGGAATTAACAAAATACCGTTCATGTATTCAAAAAAATTGGTTAGTAACTTTGGTTTTGTTCATTTTAGTCATTTGAGCAAATAAATAAAAAAAATCTGTAACACATTATAAAATGGGTTTAATCTCAGAAACACAGATTAAATGAATTATTTTGATATCGTGACACAAAAACTGTGTTTTAAAGTAAAACTAGATATTTTGTATGTACAAATAGTAAATTGTACTAGTATAAAAAATGATATTTTCCGTTCGATTAGAATACTAAACGCGAGAAAAGGGGTACAGTTGAAACTATTCCAATGGTCTAATATGTAAACAACGTAAACCACGAATGTAAGCAAGCTCGACTTAAGCTGGAATACTCCGAAGCACAAAGGTTCGAGGTTCAAGAAAACTTAGCTGGGCATTCACCACTCACAGAAAACCATTATTAGTCAATGATTTGTTTGTTTTTTTTTTTTTTTTAATTATTTTAAACTACATATTGGAATATTGAGGGGAAAGCCAGAAAAACGTCATTTATATTGATATTTAATATTGAGGGATGAACTATGAATGATGAACGCGTAGGAATTATGTTAGCACGGAGAAAATGAATCAGAAGGATTGAAAGAATAAGCACAGCCAGTGCCACGAGAAATCACGGAGCAATCTGTAGTTATTTGGCGTCACTAAGGTGGTCACCCTCCTCTATACGAAGGACATAGAAGTTGCATAGGGCTGGCAGTGGCAATACGATGTGTACGCTCGATGACATCCCTATAGCCAGTTCTCCCATGTTTGAGATAAATCTTGTAACGAAGTTGATGCATAGTGTTGAAAAATAGTTTAACTTTACCTACAATTATTTGTTCCAATGAATTTCAAAATCAGAATGCTTTATTAGTCTGATTTTTTAAATGAATTAAAAAAATATGTTAAGTTATGGCTATTTATTTTTATTTCTAGATGTTTTTTAATTTTTGTCTCTCGGCCGTTCCCCCCTTTGTATCTTGCGCCCATAGGCACAATACACATACAGGGCCTATTGGAAAATCTGGCTCTGCGTATTCAGTGCTTGTATTGTTTTTTAATTTTTTTCTTTTTTTTTCAATTTATAGTGTTTTAATTTCAACTGATTTAGAAATTAATATCATTTTAATCACATGTATCTTAAACATTAAATTAAAAACTAAAATGTGCTAAGTAATCAATAATACCCATTAAAATACTTACAAAATGACATTTACAACATAATTTTATCAGAAGAATACATCAAATTTTGCTTACCCATTTAACTTTGGTCTTATAGACCTCTCGCTTAAAAAGGACGAGGTCATGTTAACAGTGAAGTTAGAGCTAAAAGCCCTCTCTAACATTTAACCTGGGGACCAAAGGCTTAAAGGTGACTACTGAACCACCACTACTGACGGAGCAGGTGGGCTACATGCAAAGACAGGATCGGTCAGAGGTGACTCATTCTAGGTACATCATAGGCATTGCTCAACGTTGTTATCAAACTTAACACCGTATGTGTAATTTCCAATGGGACTAGAATGATTTGGTTTTCATTAGTCTATTAAGGGAATCTCTTACATACAGGGTGACGCACGAAATGATCCAACATTTAGTTTTGTTATAGAAAATTTATCGTGAATGTAATACAGTAAAGTTTGACATAAATTGTCTACTGCATAGCTGGACATTAGTTTGAGGCCATTACATGTTCAATGTGGCCACCTTCTTGTCTGATAACTGCTTCAACACGAACGCCTATGTTATTGATGACTCGGTTATTTCGTTACATGCCTCAATGATTAGCACTCGCAGATCCATCAGTGTGTTAGGATGTTTAGGGAAGATCTCCTCCTTGAGAAATCCACAAAGAAAATAATCGCACGGATTCAAATCAGGACTGTTTGGGAGCCAGTTATGACCACACGCAAAACGATTAGGAAATCGGTTTGAAATGACATTTTGGTTGAAATTTTCATACAGAAAGTCTAAAACAACATTAGCCGTGTGTGGTCTGGCTCCATCCTGCATGAACCACTGGTTCTCTAATTGAAACCCTTTTGCGACAAGTTGAGATACAAATTAATGACGTACAGTAGCATGTTTAGATAACGCTCACTATTCACAGTATGTTAAAAAAAGAATGGCCCTATAGCCCTCGAGGCCATGGCTCGAGATGGCTGCCCATACCGTAATTCTTGGAGCATGATGCATGAAGCCCAAAAACGCACATTTTGTTTATTAACAACACCGTCTAAGTGAAAATGTGCCTCATCTGAGAACCAAACATCGTTAATCAATATGTCTTAACTAACAGCCCATTCTGCGAAAACCATTCATTGATGTTTGTTGTCAATTGTTAATTTAGGTTTCTATGTAATTTTGTATGTATACAAATGCAAATCTTTCTTAAAAATTCGCTGCACAGATCGCCTATAAATGTGAAGATCTGCTGCCGCTTTTCCAGTTGACTTGCCTTGACTCCTCAACAACGCTGCTCTGACAGCTTCAACATTCTGTGGAGTACGCACAGTGGAAGGCAATTGACATTTCCTCTCTAATAATGAGCCATCATTATTAAATTTTTCATAAAGTCTAATAGTTTTAAATGATGGTGACAAGCAAGTTTGAAAATGAACACGAAACCGTCTTTGTGTAAGCACCGCACTTTTTGTTTCATAAAAAAACAACACAGTCTTTATGCGTTGATCCACAGACAATCTTCCTTTGTCAGCCATCTTGCAACAATAATAGTAACGGAAGTGGAAACAGAGGGAACTAATCTCCATAAACAGCTGATAGTTTTGCCAACTTACAAAGCAGTAATATTAGGTAACCGGAATAAATACTACCAAAACAAATGTTGGATCATTTCGTGCGCCACCCTGTACTTGTGTATATACAGGGTGTTTAAAAGTATGGAACTACCCTCATTTATCTTAAATAGGTCCAGATAAATAATCAAAACTTAGTATAACTCTGTCGAAAGTTTTTTCTATCTTTTGATGCAGTTTGTATTTTTTTCCAATCCAGAGAGGAGGTTCGTGGAGGATTTCGTAAAAAGTTTAAACGAAAGGCTATGATGAGTTGCCCATCATTTTAAAGCCCTATTTTTTTCTGAATAAATTGCCACAAGTTTCAAATCAAAAGAACCACCCTATCAGAAATGGCGATTTGTTAATCATTCTTAGTAGAGGGTCTTGAATAGCTATGGAATCACCTTCATTCCTTTTAAATGGCTCCAGAAGAATAATTGAGATTTAGTATAACTCTGTTGTAGGTTATTTTCTATCTTTTGAGCATTCTAATTTTTTTACCTAGGGGAGGGCACGTGGAGGATATTGTAAATAGTTTAAATGAAAGGCTATGATGTGTTTCCCATCATTTTAAAGCCTATTTTTTTATGAATAAGACCCCACAAGTTTCAAGTCAAAAAAACCACCTTATCAGAAATGGCGACTCGTTAACCTTTCTTAGCAGTGATATTCGAGTGGAAATTCGACAAGTTGTAAAAGCCAGATATGAAGCTAGGAATTTGATTAAAGAAATAGAAAATTATCTTAAAATTATATTGACAATATCGTACAAATAACTCTTAGATTAGAACTGGATTTTACGACATATTGAATTCCCACTCAAATTTCACTGCTAAGAAAGGTTAATCAGTCTCCATTTGTGATAGGGTGGTTTTTTTTACTTGAAACTTGTGGTGTCTTACTCCGGAAAAATAGGCTTTAAAATGATGGAGAACTCATCATAGCTTTTCATTTAAACTTTTTCCTAAATCCTCCCCAGGCCCTCCCCTCTAGGTAAAAAACAGTTATAAACTGCATCAAAAGATAGAACAAAATTTTCAACAGAGTTATACTAAAGCTCAATTATTTATCTGGACCCATTTAAAAGAAATGAGGGTGGTTCCATAATTTTTCAAAACCCTCTGCTAAGGAAGATTAAACAGTCTGATAGGGTGGTTCTTTTGACTTGAAACTTGTGGCGTCTTGTTCAGAAAAAATAGGCTTTAAAATGATGGGCAACTCATTATAGCCTTTCATTTAAACTTTTTACAAAATCGTCCAGGGGCTCTCCCCTCTAATTTGAAAAAAATTACAAACGCCATGAAAAGACAGAAAAAAAACTTTCTACAGAAGTATACCAAATCTTAATTATTTATCTGGACCCATTTAAGAGAAATTACGGTGGTTCCATACTTTTCAACACCCTATACATACAAAAAACAGAGTGGAGATGTGGTATACACAAATATAAGAGGTATAGATGCTCTTTTCAGTCATTGTAAAGCAAAACCCCTATTACTTTAAAAAAAAACTTGTCATTTTCTGAATGGTAGCTGGTAATTTTCTGAATAGTTTGGAAACATTTTTATTTTTACATGAGAAAATTTTTTACAAAGAAAACAAAAGACAGAATGGAAAAGTGATGTTCTCTAATGATAATTTAATCGTCAACACATCCTTACTTGCACAGGTTAAATGATATTTTTGCAAACTTCATTGTTTTGTCTGTACTGCCGAATGTTAAAGCCCTACTTCAGTCAATAGAGCAAGTTGAAATAGCCACCCTAAGAAAATGTACCAAAAAGATTGAGTCAATGGTTTATTTTGGCAGAAAAATGTAAGGAGAGTGTTATAGATGCCAAAAATTTAGGAAAAATAAAAATTTGAATACGCTGTATCAGAGTTGGTGCTTTTGAAAAATTTAAGGCTCGTCTCCACCATCTGAACATGTTTCTTGAATTTTCTTTTAATAATGGTGTGTTGAGAAGTTTGATAAGAAAATTATCAAAAAGAAGTTTTATAAAAAAATTCTCAATTCAATGAATACCCAACTAAATTAATTGACAGTATCATTAAAAAGAAGACAATTTCAATAAGTAAAAATAAAAGAACAACTCTAACACCAATTGATCCTAAAGAAAATTCATCTGGAAATCCGTTTGTTACAATGAATATTCTGAGAAAACAAAGAAGATATTCAAAAAACATAATATAAATTTATCGTTCAAAACAAGTCATCAAATAAAAACCTATTGGAAAACCCGAAATAAAAAATAAATAAAGAAGATAAATCTGGAATATATAAATTTTATTGTGATAAAGTATATATTGGCAAAAAAAAAAATAAATAAATAAATAAATACAACAACATTCAAAAAACACACAGCAAATTTTAAGTATGGACAGTGTGAAAAATCAGCAATGGCCAAACATGCACTAGAAAAAGGACGTAACTTTTCAAAATTTGAAGTTCTAAAACAAGTTAACAAAAATCAATTATTATATGCGTCAGAAACATTCTACATGAACAAATTTAATACACTAATTGTAAATAATGAACCTCTTCCCATTCAAAATTCTCCGTTTATATAGTATAATTTAACCGAAAATTACTATGTATTCATATTTATACGTACACACTTTAAATTTAATTATTTTTTAATTTATCATATGTTTAAAATATTTACATTATTATATTTTGTAAACAAATGTTTTAAAATTAGAATTTTGTTGATCTCTGAAGATGCCTACATTGTAGGCGAAGGTCTCACAGAATAAATCATTTTATTGGAACATATGAAAATTTTAAAATTATTTTCAATTTAAAATCTTCCAATAAAGAACTCAAAGAAGAAATAGACTAACATTGCTTCAGTCCTCATAGGTTATATAATGAATGGTGTTATAAATGAATGGTGTTTGGGTTATTGAGGCCCTGTTCTATAAGGACCAATTTACAAGTACTCTATATTTCATTTACCTATATTGTGCATCATGATGATAATACACCTGTCTACATTATTAATTATACCTATCAATGAATTTTAATCTTTCAAACATTCAAATTCTATTACCTTGCTATTCTGTCCAATGTAAGCAAAGGTGCTGGCAAACTCAATTCTTTGTAGTTCCTTCTCATTGCCTTGACTATCTTGGACGCCACTCTCTCAGGCGGGAGAAGATCTAGCATGGCTGGGAATCTGAACAATTGTGTACAAATAAGAAATGTTAACTGTTACTTAACAAAATATTCAAGTAGTTAAATCATTCATAACCAACATATTTTATTAGTGCTTTAATATTTCTTGAAGCAATCTTTACTTGTATCTTGAAAACACTCATATCGTTTATTAGTCAAATTAAGGAGCCTCAGCTTCTACATTTAACATGTACCATGGCAAATAAAGAGGATTAACCCATTAAAGATGGATGACAGGCAGTGCTTGCCTTGTGTTTAGCATTGTTTAAATAGTGAATAAACCAACACAAAGTTAGTTAAAAAAACTCAGACACAAAATATTTTATAGTGAGCTACAGTAGTATTGTTTTGAACAGTAGTAGTGGCAAAAACAAACACTATAGCAGTATACTACAAAATTACAGTACTCCATTCCAGGGCCTCCGAAAGGGGGGGCCACGGGGGCAAAATGCCCCAGATCTCCTGGATATAAGAAAATATTTTTATATTTGAAACCCAAAAACCAAAGAAAATATTTGACGCCCCATGAATTTCATATTCAACATAAAAATTGTTAACACGCTCTTTAAATGGGAGCACTTGAATTTATTTGATTAAATATTGCATCAATGCTTTAACAAAGCTGTTTAGACATACATTGAAAAAGTCTGATTTGAGTTATAAAGCTCCCGTAACGTTCTCTTTTACAGAAGGCCTAGACGCCGCTGTGACTGACTCCGGCTAGCAATCCCATCATACGCACTACATGTCCACGCCAGACTACCACATCTGCTAGACAGACGGTGGAAACCTACCCCATCTGGTGAACCTAAAATAATTTTTGCATTAAGTAAAATTACAACTACACGGAAGCGCTGTTCAGTACCCCTAACACAAATCTTGCTCACCCATTCGTTAGTCTCAAAGCACTTTGTTTGTACGAGTATATTGGATGATGTGGGTGTGGTGGGAGGTTAGATTTGGTTGATTTTATAGTGCTTATGTTGTTTAAGATAGTCATCAAGTTTTCAGTATAATGTGTAATAATAATATAATACATTATAAATAATAAATACAATAAATACAATACAATACAATACAATAATAAATAATATAATACATTATAAATATTATATAAAGTCTTCCAATTCTTTGTTGTTACAATCTCACAATTGTTAAACTGATTAACTTTTCTGAAATGGCTGAGTTAAGAATTAAGTAGACCTAAGGACATAATTCGTTTTTAATAAGATTGGGCTTTTTTTTACTTGTTAGGAGTTCTCATACTTGAACTATGACTGCATTTGTTGCTAACAAAGAGTGCATCATTAATCGATGTCATCTCTTCTGATGCTGTTGATATTCAGCAAATTACTTCATTTACTTACGCATATAAAAGTAGTGTATCGTGATTTGTGACCATACGTTTCATAAAGATTACAACGTGACCAAGTAATTGATTTTACGACCTCTAGAAGCAAAGAAAAGGTTTTGTTAGGAAGTTGATAAAAAATTTTCTTTCTTGAAAAGTTAAAATTCTGAAATTGATAAAACTTTAAAATATAAATGCGATCCACTAACGGGGTTTTGAGTAATACAAGTGTAAAGTTGATGAATAGTGGAAAACTAGTTAAAATTCTTCATTTTTTCTGTTTTAACAAGGACAAAAATTATTACAACTTATACTAAAACTTAAAATTCTTATGTCATAACGTACAATACTATACGAAGTAAATAATTTTGTGATTGGATTTTTAATAGGCCCCTTAGTTTTTTAGTAAACAACCTTCAAACTCGGGTACACATAACTTCTGCGCCGACAGTCGTTACAGTGGCTTGTACTACTGTACCTCTTTCAGTGGCATCAGGAAAGTTAGGCTTTAGCAAAATGGATCTAATAAAAAACAAAATGAAATCTACGATGATTTTATATCGGTTGAACCAATGGATGATTTTGATTATGGAGCATGACATTGTGAGTAGGACCGCCGAGAGGGGAGCTACTGAGCAGTCCTGTGAGGTTTTAACGTTTTTATGTCATGATAAATGTCTTTAACAAGAAGACTGAAAAGAAACGTAGTAATTATAAGAAGCATATGTATTCAATTATTTAAGTTCATTGTATTAAAACTGGTTGTAGAGAAAAATCGTTTTAGACATTTCATTAGTTTTACTTATTTCATAACACAGTACCAAGAAACATATTTTTTTATATATTTGTACATCAATTTTAACTCTCGTAATGTTAATTAATGTAAACTTCCACAATTATAACTAATAGCTGTATAAAAATGATTTTTATTTTAATTATTGAACATTTGAGAATGGGGCCCTCAAACAAGCATGTACCCCAGACTCCCTAATCCCTCTCAGCGGCCCTGCACCATTCTCTTGCAGAGAGCTCTAGTTGTAATGAACTGTTTGGGGTCCAAATCTCATTGTACCTTGGTGGTATAGTGGTTAAAGGCCACTAGAGGCCTGTGTTTGAGTTATTGTCGGGGCCCAAAAAAGGTGAATGGTATAATTGCAATAGTACCGTCCTTCTACGGGTACGGGCTTAAGGCTCTTGCATAGAAAATAGGTGGTGACATGACATAATAGTAGTTGAAGTGTTCTAATGTAATGTTAAATGTGTAATC
This sequence comes from Stictocephala bisonia, assembly GCA_035578905.1. NCBI lineage: Eukaryota > Metazoa > Arthropoda > Insecta > Hemiptera > Membracidae > Stictocephala > Stictocephala bisonia. The sequence continues at coordinate 44,454 of JAQJVL010002232.1, forward strand.
AACAACACAAAACCACCAGTTTTGCTGATTTTAGCTCGAATTTGCAACCCACCCTCATATCATAATAGAGACCTTCTGAGGGCGGGAGACAATACAACAACTCAGAGAAAAAGAATAAAAAAATTTAATCAGAAAAATTTAAATTTAATTTATTTAAATTTAATATGAATGATTACCATTAAATATAAATCCATTTAAGCAATAACAAGAAACCCTAACAAATTAATAAAAATATAGGAAACGATAATCACAAACAACGTAATAACCTATTAAAAACAGACAATTTAAAATATAAAAAAAGTCAGGTATTTTTGGGAGCTTCGAGGTAAAGTTTTGAGGTTAGTAAATTTTGAAGACTCAAAACAAAAATAAAAAATAACATATTAATAACCGGTGTTATTGATATGTTATTTTTATAACATATTAATCCTGCTGGTAGGGTAGGGAAATAGGTAAATTAAACATTGTTGCAAATAACCCCAAGAACCTCGTTCTTTAAAAAAATTTGAAAAAGATAGGTGGGAGAGGAAAGATACATAAGAATAAAGAAAATGAAATTAAAAGAAGGATGTGACTCTCCCTTTTACTCACTAAAAAAAAACCACTGTCCCCATTCTTGAAAGTCGTCGAATCAATTTGAGATTCACCAAAACATTCTCTTCAATGTTAGGCTGAAAATAAGTTGGCCAGGGCCAGTAGGTGGCCAACAAACAGGAATAGAGAGTATTGGAGCTTTTGGTGCAGCAAGGGGGAATGGAATGGTAGTCCTCACTGGGCTGGCAGAAAGACAGCTGGTCATCCCGAAGAAATATCACTGTACCTCAGATCCTCTTCACCTACTCTAGGTGCCTTTGTGAGATGATCTACCTCCCCACTTGGACCGTAGATCTGGAAAACTATGTAGCTAGCCATGCGAAATAACAAAAGGCAGAAAAAAGAGTTGCAAGCCAATGTGAAAAGCCCAGCTTGAGGCATCAGAATAAAAACTGGCTTCTGGAACACCATGCCAGACTGGAGATCTACCAGTAAGGCAGTGACAGGATCTCTGGATGCAGAGGGGACCTGACTACCTAAAACAAAACTGCAGAAAACAGAAAGCTCGAGGCCTTGCCATTGATGAAGAAGCCGACTGTCAAAGGCAAAAGGAAAATCAATTAGTGGCTAAGGATTTGGTCTGCTGAGGGTAGGGTTCAAGTTTCGAATTTCCAACTGAGCTAACAGTCTGTACTTCGTTCATTGATTAAAGTTCATGCACAGGCCTGTATATCCATGCGAACTGGTAAGTAAAATTTTGTATCAAACAAAAAATAAAATCACTTTCAGTGTGGTCCATAACCTATATTCCATCAAGATAACTGTGAAAAAAATGATTATTGTGAATTACTTTCCCGTATTACCACATTTCCAATATAAACAAATTGCCACTGTAGTGACAGCATTGCATTCATAAATTGATTCTACATACCTATTCCTTGGCCTCTTGACAAGTCCCGTTCCTACCATTATTGGGTACACTGTTGTAAACTTAATCTGTGACTTTCTGACAGGGCTGTCTGATGCCCTCATCTCCTCATACAAGGCTTCCATCAGACCTGAAATATTAATAGTACTGTGATTAGTTTTTTTATGAAAATAAAGAAGAAATAAAATTAACAGTTATCTTATGAATGTAAAAAGTAAACATTTACATAAAATGTTGATTATATCATATCTTTTGATTATTCAATATATATTTCTAGGATTTTAGAATTCTGTTTAGTCAAAAAAATCTACCATATACAAGGTGGAAAAAATATGGAAAAATCACTTTCACAACTTTTGTATGATTTCACTTGTAAAAGTTAAATCTTGTTCATCATCATGGTTACAAAGAACCTACTTTTTGATGCCATTAGCGGAATTTACTCTTTTCAGGGGGGCGGCTTGTGAGGAGTTAAACGAAAATCTTCAATGTAAGACTAGATCGAGTTTGGTATCAAATGAAATATCTATTCAAGAGAAATTAATTGCTGCAAACTGGACTTCAAAAGGCTAATCATTCCCAGAGTAACGGCTATTTGGATTTCAAAGTAACAAATTTGATCAATATTATTTCTCCCTGATTTCACGGTTTCAAGTAAATTAGTTGCTTATAGACAAAATGAGTAAATTTGTATAAACTAGTTCACGTTAGGGCTACTATTTTAATAAATTAAATGATAAATATAATAAAGTACCCTTTTATTCATTTTTATAAAAATATATTACCGGTTTCGGCTCTTAGGCCATCTTCAGATAGTAAATAATATAACCTAAAATAAATTAACAAATTATAAAAATAAAAATAAAACAGATGAAAATAACATAACATATGATTAATTTAGTGTGTGGGTAAGTTGAATTTTACTTTTTGATTCTTATGTTTTTTAACTTCTCTTATTTTTTCGTATATAGGATTGTTCATGTTAATTTGTGTATTTAATATGTTCTTTGGTTCATTATAATTGTTTATGTATATGTGTAAATTTTCTTTTGTATTCATTTTTTCTCCTTTCTTCTCGTATTCTAAAACTGTAACATTTTCATTTATATTTTGATAAATGTGATTTGACTGGATAATATGTTCAGCAAAGTTAGATTTATTTGTTGTTGAATTGTTGTTTCTTATGGCTTGTATGTGTTCTTTGTAACGTAAATTAAATGTTCTTCCAGTTTGTCCTATGTAAAAAGAATTGCATTCTGAGCATTTTATTTTATATATTCCATATATAAAATAAATATATATTTTATTTTATTTAATATATAAATAATAAAATATAAAATAAATATATAAAATGCTCAGAATGCAATTCTTTTTACATAGGACAAACTGGAAGAACATTTAATTTACGTTACAAAGAACACATACAAGCCATAAGAAACAGCAATTCAACAACAAATAAATCTAACTTTGCAGAACATATTCTCCAGTCAAATCACAGTTATCAAAATATAAATGAAAATGTTACAGTTTTAGAATACGAGAAGAAAGGAGAAAAAATGAATACAAAAGAAAATTTACACATTACATACATAATGAACAAAGAACATATTAATACACAAATTAACATGAACAATCCTATATACGAAAAAATAAGAGAAGTTAAAAAACATAAGAATCAAAAAGTAAAATTCAACTTACCCACACACTAAATTAATCATATGTTATGTTATTTTCACATGTTTTAGTTTTATTTTTATAATTTGTTAATTTATTTTAGGTTATATTATTACTATCTGAAGATGGCCTAAGAGCCGAAACCGGTAATATATTTTTATAAAAATGAATAAAAGGGTACTTTATTATATTTATCATTTAATTTGAGTAAATTTGTTTGTCATCAAATTCAAATGGCCGCTACTCTGGAAAGGATAAACCTTTCAAAGTCCAGTTTGCAGCAACTAATTTCTCTTGAATAGACCTTTCATTTGATACTAAACTTGACAAAGGCTTACATTGAAGATTTTCGTTCACCTTCTAATGGGATATCCCCCTAAAAAGATTAAATGTCGCAAATGGTGTCAAAAACTGGGTTCTTTGTAACAATGATAATGTACAAGATTTGACTTCTACAAGTGAAGTCAAGCGTTTCCATTTCTTCCCACCTTGTATATGTGTATTTTGAATGCTTCTGCAGTCTCTGTATGAAATGAATGGAAGGATCTTCAGGTGAAGAGAGAGGTATAGGAGAGTAACCATTTTAATTTGAAGAGTTTTTATTTAAAATGTATTCAATGGGTAAAGGATGAATGATCACAACAGTTATCAGTAGTAGAGTAAGGGAGGCAGTGATTTTAGTCTTGCAAATTTAACAGATATATATAAAATGTATACAGTATATAGTGTATGTAAAATTTAAGAATCTGTAGTGTAGTTTAGGAATAAAAATAAAACATTTTGAGTTTAAGAATATATGGAAGGATCATACAAAATTGTACTTATGAGGTTGGCAGGAAAACTTGCATACTTCACATTTTGGAATTCATTTAGAATACTATTACTAATACAGCAAACAAAAGCTTATTCTAGACATGTCAAGGAATTGTTAAAATATAATTTTCTTTTAGGACAACTTAATGCTATGTAGTTTAGTATTCTTCTCATAAACCATCCCTATTCAGTATTTTTCAAAATATAAAGGGTCTTTCATAAGCTTTTGCTTTTTTTATGATAACAAATTACTTTATCACTAAGTAGATTAGTAGTTGATATTCATTGATCCTATTTTTTGAGTTCATCATAGTGGTGTAAATTTTATCAAACAAACTGTTAAAGCTTTTTGTAAATGTATAAGGGAATTAAACTTGAAAAGTACAAATAAAAGTTTGATCACCTCTAACAGCGAATTTTGATGCACAGTATGGCACCACATTAGGAATGCCAATTAGGCCACACATTGATGACAAAGCGACTATATGGCCATGATTCTTCTCCACCATAGATGGAAGGAAGGCCTCTAAAGTCTGTTGAATAGAACAGTCATGCATTAGATACCATTGTTCAGCTCCATCATTTTAATGCTAAGTACTAATATTTACTCCACCTGCTCGGTTTGTGTACTAACTCGTCCAGGTGCGATCTCGTCCAGGACCCAAATTCCTGGAAAAAGTGTCAACTCGTCCAGATGGATTTTACGCTTCAGTTAACAGCATAATTGACTCCACCCCTACGAGTCCACTACCTGCCCAGGAATTACATGGTTCATTGGCCCTGCCTGCTGACCTTGTGACATACCTATGGGACACAGCGGCCATCTGATTTTCTGCCACCTTTCTGAGAGAGGGTGCAACACCTAGCTTTCATCATTCATACTGATGACCTTATAGTAAATACTATTCAAGTAATGGAATTCATAACAACGCAAAGGGGAAACAAAGCTTGTTGTATATGGGCTACCGGTATACGAAGAAAAGAGAGTACAAGTCTGGTGAAGTGGTGTTGTGTTTTACGACCATGTGCTGGAAAAGTGATGGTATATGTTTCTTAAATATTTTACTAAAACTTCTTTCTGTTTGGATAATATAATATTTAGGATAAGTTGAAGATTTAATTTAATATATTCCAGAATTATTGCATTTGTTTTCAATATTTGGAGAATAATTATGTTGGAGTATATTTTCGATGCTATTATTTGTGTTATATGTAAGTTTATATCCTTGTTTGGGAAATATATTTTGTAAATATTTGTTAACATCACCATGTCATAGGAATGTAGTTACTTTTGTTAATAGTTTATATAAAATATTATTATTTTGTCTTCCAAGTTTTTATACCTATGTTTAATTTTTATATTTTAAGAGAGCTTACATTAACATATTTTTACTAAGCATATAGCAATTTTCAGATGTTTTATAAAAATAACTTAACAATAAGTGCTTCAGATGTGCCTTTATAAAAGTAAAAACTATGTTAAGTTCAGAATACTGAGAGTGTAGAATGCCAGTCACCAGATCTACGTAATTTTAGCAAAGTTAAAACTTTGTGAGTAAATAATTCCTTGAGTACAAAGATATTAAGGTCTATTTTAATTTATTGGTCTATGATACAAATTTAGACCAGTGCTTATTGTACTAAGTTAAATTGCACTTATGTTGATGAGTTGCAATTTATTGCACTTGTGTTAAGTTGGCTACTTCTTTACGACATTTAATTACAACATTTTCAAAATAATTTTTGAAAACTATATTTTCCAACGATGCTATTGAAGGCATTTTAATAATATTTAGTATAAATATTATATACATGGCTATACATGTATGCAAAAGATTTTAGATCTGCATTATATACGTGGAATGAATCCTTGTTCAAGTTTGGCTATTTCAGGTATTTCTTTTAACAATATACGTTTTAGATTGAACAACAATCTAGCATGAAGATTGGAGAGAATTTAGCTTAGATATATTGCCATATTGGCAGTTCCTGAATTTCTGAATCTAATATTTATTTTAAAATAATTTAAGAACTATTAAAGTGTATTTCTTGAAACAACTTACAAATAATACAGAAAACATGGTAAAAAATTAAATACTTATTTCTTTATTTACTTTAAATACTTATTGCTTTACCCCTTTAAACACTGCACAACTTTAGAGAATTTAGGAGAGTTAAGAAACTAATGTTTCAATACATACATAATGGTAGTTCTAATCTCTACTATATAACTAGAATCTAATTCATTATTTCTGTGGTCCATTTAACTAAACATTCAAAGTATAACTACTGCTGAGTTTACTGTAACCACATTAAGTAAACATATGCCAAATGTAACACATAAATTCTATGTACATTTACATTAAATCCCCATTCAGGCAAATTATGTACTTGTCTTCAACTGCAGGTCCTACGTTGAATAGAATTTTTTGTATCCCCTCATTCTAATCTGTTTTTATGACATAAGTCAATTATGTTACATAAAGACTGAAGATAATGTTTTTGCTAATAAAACCTTTACTGTTAAAAAAGCAAATACAACAACAATAGAGCATTTAATGTAGGCTTAGATCATACAAACCCAAAAGTGAGCAAGGACGTTTATGTCAAAAATTTTGTTGATCTCTTGAGGTTTGTGGCCTGCCAGGGGGTGGCAAGGCATGATGCCTGCGTTGTTGACGAGGACTGTTACCTCCCCTACTTCTGCCTTTACTTTGGCTGCAGTGGCCAGCACCTCGTTCCTGTTGGATACGTCGCACCTGTGTACATACAGAGAATACATTAGCTAATGAAGGAATATACACGTGATCCAACCTAAGGCATCTACTACAGTAAATAGTCACAAACTGGCGCTAAGATTAACTCCTTAATATTTAGTTGTATGTTCATTAAGGCACCAAATACTACATATCTTTGGATACCAGAAACACTTTGGATATAATAGAAATACTATTAAAACGTCTATGTTGGTTCGTTATTTGTGAGAATATGGACGATAGTTGAGTAATTCAAAGTGAAGTAAATCAGCCAAATATCTTCAGAGAGATATAACTGATCTCTTCTAGTGTTAATGGATGTTTTAGGAAGACTTTATAGATGTTTTTATTTATGAAATATTCTATGGAAGCTTTAGAAAGAATCATACACACATAGACATAAATTTATATTTGATTAAAACTAAACGGCAGCTGAATTTTTTTGTTTTCGTCCTATAACAATAAAGTAAACCTCAAACCATGTCATGGCTTCAGTTTTTGTCATAACACAATGATGAATTTGCACAAATTTCTAAAATAGAATTGAAAACCATTATATTTTCTTTAAACAGTTCTTTAAACAATTTCTCCCTAAACAAATCTATAAACATCTTAAATATTTATGTCTGTACTTGGATAAGAGTCAGAAAAAGAAAATTTTTATTTGTTGAACTTGAAAATATATCCAAATGTTGTAGCCGTATACAGAGGATTTTACCAGGAAATTTGGGCACAAATTATTAGTTATTTCCAAATTGCGTTATGGAAATAAAAATTAACACAATATTTTTTTAATCATTGATCAATCCTAGTGTTATAACAAGACATGTGTGGCCTGTTTTCCCTTTTACCGTTTTAATGAACATTGTAGTGTTCTCGCTAATTGTAATATTTGTTTGAATGCAACAAGTAAACAGCCTATTGCTATCCAATATTGGAAGCTTAGGGTGCCTGATTTTTAAAATCTTGTTATTTTATGTACCTAGTTGCCAATCATTGTTATCTTTCCAGCATGTGTGTGTATTTTACTAAAACATTTATATTCCACTCACGTGTATGGGTATATACTCTTGGTATACCCCCGTTGACCAAGAAGTCGTACGGTTTCCTCATTTCCCTTGGAGTCAATGTCTATGCAGACAACTACGCAGCCGTGGGGAGCAAATTGGAAGCAGAGCTCTCTGCCTATCCCATGCCCAGTACCAGTTATCTAAAAAACCAATTTGCAGGACTTAAAACTGCCATATAAAAGACAATATTGACATAACATTGTTAAATTAATGTTTATAGTAATAAAAGAGCATTAAACACTGCTTTGCATCTAGATCACCCATTCAAAGGCAACAGAGTCGTCAAGTTTAACTTTGTTTTTCCCAACAATTCTAAATTGGAACGAAAATTACCAAAACGAACATTATCAATCTACTTTATTAACTACGTGTGTTATATACTTAATGCCGTGTTCAGTAATAACAGTGATTTATATCCTTAATTTCATGTTTAGTAATAACAGTGATTTATATCCTTAATCTCGTGTTTAGTGATAACATCGTCTTATATCTTTAATGTCGTGTTTAGTAATAACAATGATTTATATCCTTAGAGTTGTGTTTAGTGATATCAGTGTTCTATATCCTTGGTGTTGTGTTTAGTGATATCAGTGTTCTATATCCTTAGTGAAGTGTTCATTGATATCAGTGTTCTATATTCTTGGTGTTGTATTTAGTCATATAAGTGTCCTATATCCTTGGTGCAGTGTTTAGTGATATCAGTGTTCTATATCCTTGGTGTTGTGTTTAGTGATATCAGTGTTCTATATCCTTGGTGTTGTGTTTAGTGATATCAGTGTTCTATATCCTTAGTGAAGTGTTCAGTGATATTAGTGTTCTATATTCTTGGTGTTGTATTTAGTCATATAAGTGTCCTATATCCTTGGTGCAGTGTTTAGTGATATCAGTGTTCTATATCCTTGGTGTTGTGTTTAGTGATATCAGTGTTCTATATCCTTGGTGTTTTGTTTAGTGATATCAGTGTTCTATATCCTTGGTGTTGTGTTTAGTGATATCAGTGTTCTATATCCTTGGTGTTGTGTTTAGTGATATCAGTGTTCTATATCCTTAGTGAAGTGTTTAGTGATATCAGTGTTCTATATCCTTGGTGTTGTGTTTAGTGATATCAGTGTTCTATATCCTTGGTGTTGTGTTTAGTGATATCAGTGTTCTATATCCTTGGTGTTTTGTTTAGTGATATCAGTGTTCTATATCCTTGGTGTTGTGTTTAGTGATATCAGTGTTCTATATCCTTGGTGCAGTGTTTAGTGATATCAGTGTCCTATATCCTTGGTGCAGTGTTTAGTGATATCAGTGTTCTATATCCTTAATGAAGTGTGCAGTGATAGCAGTGTTCTGTATCCTTGGTGTTGTGTTTAGTCATATCAATGTTCTATATCCTTAGTGAAGTGTTCAGTGATATCAGTGTTCTATATTCTTGGTGTTGTATTTAGTCATATAAGTGTCCTATATCCTTGGTGCAGTGTTTAGTGATATCAGTGTTCTATATCCTTGGTGTTGTGTTTAGTGATATCAGTGTTCTATATCCTTAGTGAAGTGTTCAGTGATATCAGTGTTCTATATTCTTGGTGTTGTATTTAGTCATATAAGTGTCCTATATCCTTGGTGCAGTGTTTAGTGATATCAGTGTTCTATATCCTTGGTGTTGTGTTTAGTGATATCAGTGTTCTATATCCTTAGTGAAGTGTTCAGTGATATCAGTGTTCTATATTCTTGGTGTTGTATTTAGTCATATAAGTGTCCTATATCCTTGGTGCAGTGTTCAGTGATATCAGTGTTCTACATCCTTGGTGTTGTGTTTAGTAATAACAGTGTTCTATATCCTTAGTGATTAGTGATATCAGTGTTCTATATTCTTGGTGTTGTGTTTAGTCATATCAATGTTCTATATCCTTAGTGAAGTGTTTAGTGATATCAGTGTTCTATATCCTTGGTGTTGTGTTTAGTGATATCAGTGTTCTATATCCTTAGTGAAGTGTTCAGTGATATCAGTGTTCTGTATCCTTAGTGAAGTGTTCAGTGCTCTGTATCCGTAGTGTTATGTTTAGTGATGTTCTATATTCATGTTCACATCTCCTATTCATTTCTTAGTGACGTGTTTATTGAACAGTTGGTGTTTTATATCCTTAGTACAGTATCATGTATAGTGATCAGTGCTTTATATCTTTAATTGTTGTGCAATCCCCATCTCCACCAAAGCACACATCTCAAGTATACGCTAATATATGTTTCGATAATCTAGCCCAACAATTGAATAAAATACTTTTACAACTAAAATATTAATTAAATTACACATTTAAAAGTCAATTAAAATGTATTACTAACCAGAACGATCTCATTTGATAGACTTTTCTCCACGGGTGGAAGCAGGGTTTGATAGAGCGACTCTAGCAAGCAGCAGACCAGACGGAAGGCCAGGACTATCAGCTCGGTCAGCAACAAGCAGGCGTCATAGAGGTTCTTGGCCCAGGCAATACTGCAAAGACAATTACTGACCATCATATTGTAGCACCTCTGACAGTATGTTGGAATAAGAAATTAATGTTCATTTTCATTTTTTCCTGGCCCTCCAATCAGAGAAAAGAATAATAAGAATTGGCAAGAATTCTACGACTAGCTTAGCTTTTTCAAAGCGTTTTGGATACGACGATTCTTACCCGAGAATTTGGTCACTCCATGAAAAAAATGGGAGTAGGATACTTTTGTGTTTAAACGTCAATTGAACTCACTTTTCAGGCTTTAATCGATATCATTTCTTAAAATGTAGAATTTTCGAATGTTTTTTTTTACAATTAATTGGGGAAAATTTTGAAAATTGTGGTTCTGAATTTCCAATGTAGGGTTGGTCAATGGCTAACATAAGGTATTTGACACTATCTATTTCATCCATAAGTGGACAGTTGCAGATAGCAGCTCTTCCAAAGCTGTTATCGAAATGGAATTTTAGTTCGTTATAAAATTATATGTTTTAAGGTGGCATATTATAAATTTAGTTTTTTCTGTGTTCACTACCATTTATTTATTATTGTTACACAAGTAAGTAATAAGTTGAAGTAATCGTTAATTCCGTTCCAAATTTTAATCCAATTATCATTGGAATACTTGAGTGACGCCATCCGCACGGTACACGTAAATAAAACATTAATAAGTACTGTACTAGAAACAATATTGCAGAAAGCAAGGACCTTTGAGGTACATACTTAATAATATAATCAAAATTTGAATTCACACTTGCTGGGTTTCGTATTGATAAAAAGCTTTTAAACCACTTATGGGCTAAATCCTTTACACCTGAAATACTTTAATTTCTTATAAAGAAAATTCATCGTCAACGAGGTCAAATACTTTTTTATAGTGGATGAATATTCTTCAGACATTTTTTTTTTACAGTTTATATCATTTTATATTCTTTCCATAAATGAAGATATTGCAGATTATGTGTTTGTCTTTGACTCAATTTTACTCAAATTTACTCTTTGACTAAAAACATCATTTGAAATGGTGGATTTAACACATTTTAATAGATGAACTGAAAATTCGTCATAGTCTGTTGTTTTTATTTTTATATTTAAACTTTTTGAAGATTTTTGGAAGGTGGTACAGGACTTAAAAAAAATGAATGTTGTTGGTGAGCACAACGAGAAAGGTTTGACGGTTAAAAGGTTGGAAAACCAGTCCTTCGATATAGCGGTACAGAATCATGACAAGTGTTTGCTGTCTTTTGGGGTCATTGACCTCTCGCCCGTCATTTGACATTACTATCGGAGCTCTATCAAAATTATCAGATAAACTACTTACAGCCTACCTCTGCTTTGACACGCTACAATTAATTACTTCTACTGAATAAAGTGAGATAAAAATATGTTTTACTGTCAGCTATCAGACCAATGTCACTCCTTAAGGTAATGACACAATTAACTAAATTAACGTTATAAAGCCTTCATAAGTCACAAATCTTAACAAGCTTGAAAAATTTATTATTTTTGTCTGTTTTATCTCCAAGAGTCCGAATATTTAAGAACTTTTGTTTTTTGCTTTAAGAAACTTGGGATCGATTTATTTACTGTCTGTGTATGAGCTGATTTGTTTGTCTAATATTGAATAAAATAATTGAACTGGAACATTACGTCAATAACCTTGTATTTAAAGTTCCATATTATTTGTTGTAAAGAATTTCGTAATTTGTTACTTATCTTTTAAATAGACTTTTTCACGAATGTTTCAGTTAATTCCTTATTAGGTCTATAATTAATTTGTATCGCAATAATGCATTGATCCGTTAAATGAATGTTCAATACACCAGCATGAAACAAACTTATGTTTTTGTATCTAATATAAATATGGTCAATACTTGTTCATGAGTCATTGGTAATTTCGGGTATACTTGTCTCTGATTGAGTGGAACCCATTGTGATGCAATGAAGAGTTATAAAGCTCCGAATATTTCGTTGATTTTTGTGAGTCAATGTTCCCGTCAAACTGCATTGGATTTGAATTTATGGGGTGTTTTTTAAAGCTATTCTCTGTAAACTCTTGAAGTCTTTAAATTCAAGCGTTAAAATATTATTATTATTATTTATTAGTTCCAAAAGGCTGCATCATACAGTGAGTTACTTTGACACTGATTTTGTATAGTAATATAGGGAAAATATAGCTATCCTACTGTTTGTTTATAGTATAAAAAGCTGTCATCCTAATTTGTGGGAGTCATTGCAACAGGAATAGAGAGTAAGATTTGGTATTTTATTTACATGTCTGGCTTTGTATAATAATGCCAATATTTCGGTTTAAGTTGTAAAAATGGTCTAAAAATAAATCGAAATTGTTTCTAAGACTTCTAATATTTTGAAGAATAAATGTTAAATTATTTAAATGTTGTGGAAAAATGTTTTGATCGGAACTATTAGATAAAATTTATGCATGTATAAAACTAAATTAATTGAAATAAAGAAGAATTACGTATATAGACTAATTCAAAATGACATACTAAACTTGTGCAATGATTTATGCCCTACAATTGTGTCAAGTCAGACATTGGTCGATTCTAATACATTTTTCATTGTCACTCTTCTAACTAACAAACATAATAATATATTATTCTAGGTGTAGTAAATAGGGGTTGTTGGAAACTAACTTAAAACATTTATAACGGAATATATATCACTAAATTTTAAAATCAAACATTTTATTTACTGGTAAAGTTTCTCGTAGACTTAAAGTTTTTTACTTCAAAAGGTAGTTTGTTAAAGATAAAAGGACCTAAATATGTAAGGGAATGTTTGAACAATGTTTATTAACTTTAGGAGTTTTAAATATAGTTCTAACGGAATGTAGTGTTGTGGAATAAGTTCTCATTCCCAGAATTGCCACTCTTTAAATAAAATAATCTTAATACTTTGAAAATAAAAAGATTCTGAATGAGCGTGACTTTCCATTCCTGGTATAGTGGAAAAGAGCCGACCATAACATGTTTTCTCAGAATTATTCTTAAAAAATGATTTTGGGTCACTCTTAGTTTGTTTAATGATGTTTTAAAAGTCCCGCCCCAGCAAACAACACCGTACTGCAGATGAGAGTGAACTAATGCAAAATATAAAGTTCTTAACAATATTACATCACAAAAATTACTCAAAAAAAATAAATATTTTCTAATGGATCGTTTTAATTTAACTTGTAGATTTTGTATACATTTATTCCATGTAATTTTTATATCAAAAGTAAGTTCTAAGTACAGTATTTAAATTCTGTAACTTATTGTATACTTTCACATTTACAATCAGTTTGTAAACAGTTTGATTTGATATATGATCGGAAATAACAATTCACAACATTTATAATCAAAATTTAAATATTTTGTTTTATTTACATTTAGTTTAATTTTCTTCCGCTCACACCACCCACTCAACAATCCTAAGTAATGTCCACTCACACATCCATTATGTAATGTTACTACATTTTTCTGTGAATATAAAAAACTTATGTCGTCAGCAAAAGCATGACTTTGCCCATAAAAAGGTTCAAATAGAGATCATTCATATATATATCAAAAATAGAATTGCTGAGGTAACAGATCCTTGAGGCACTCCGATAGTGACTGGAAGTGGGTCGCTGAGGCAATCCTCCACACGTACCCTCTGTTGCCTTCCTGTAAGGCAACATTTTCCTGAGTATTTATAGTTTTTATTTCTTGCCTCCTCTTTATTTTCACGATAGCTGCTTATTTTCTGGTGACAGATGTTTGTGGACGCGCTACTGGACGTGAGGTTTACAAGGACGCAGCAAGGGGTCGCACAGTTGAGACACTCACCCTAACGATGATGGGTAAGCCCAAGACTCTACACCTCTAAAAGGCGAGTTTTACAAGGACGCAACAAGGAGTCGCACAGTTGTCTCGCCCAAGCTAACGATGATGGGTAGGCCCAAGGCTCTATACATGTTGAAGGTGAGGTTTACAAGGACGCAGCAAGGGATCGCACAATTGTCTGGCTCACTGTAACGATGATGGGTAGGCCCAAGCTCTACACTTGTTGAAGGTGAAGTTTACAAGGACGCAGCAAGGAGTCACACAATTGTCTCGCTCACCCTAACGATGATGGGTAGGCCCAAGCTCTACACCTGTTGAAGGTGAGGTTTACAAGGACGCAGCAAGGTGTCGTACAATTGTCTTGTTTACCCTAACGATGATGGGTAGGCCCAAGGCTCTACACCTGTTGAAGGGTATACCACATACTTAGATAACGCATTAATTTAATCAGTTTATAACGTGAAATGCAATTTGTTGCGAAGGCTCCACTCGCGGCATTATCATTACTGTCATGTGTGACGTCAAGGCCTCGCATCGTGATTACACAAGTCGCGTGTCACGGGGACCTTCTGTCGAATGGTCGTTCCTCTCATCATGATGTTCAACAGATTACATGTGGTATTGTATTAGTCTATTGTATTCTAGTCTATTGGGTTCTTGGTAAAATATAAACATTTTGAACTAGTAATAGTAAATACTGGCTAATAACTGGGTGAATTTGTTGATTGGCAGAGTGTTTATAGAACCACATAAAATTGGTGTATCAAAAACAAATACAGTCGTCTTAACCATTGTTCGTGTATTGGCCGTGGGTTTTCACCATGGTAAGTGTATGGGTGGGTCGTGGGTCTTCACCACGGTACGTGAATGGGTGGGCGGTGTGTCTTCACCACGGTACGAGTATGGGTGGGTGGTGTGTCTTCACCACGGTACGTGTATGGGTGGGAAGTGGGTCTTCACCACAGTACGTGTATTGATGGGAAGTGGGTCTTCACCACAGTACGTGTATGGGAGGGCGGCGTGTCTTCACCACGGTACGTGTATGTTTGGGCGGTGTGTCTTCACCACGGTACGTGTATGGGTGGGTGGTGTGTCTTCACCACGGTACGTGTATGGGTGGGTGGTGTGTCTTCACCACGGTACGTGTATGGGTGGGCGGTGTGTCTTCACCACGGTACGTGTATGGGTGGGTGGTGTGTCTTCACCACGGTACGTGTATGGGTGGGTGGTGTGTCTTCACCACGGTACGTGTATGGGTGGGTGGTGTGTCTTCACCACGGTACGTGTATGGGTGGGAAGTGGGTCTTCACCACAGTACGTGTATTGATGGGAAGTGGGTCTTCACCACAGTACGTGTATTGATGGGAAGTGGGTCTTCACCACAGTACGTGTATGGGTGGGCGGTGTGTCTTCACCACGGTACGAGTATGGGTGGGTGGTGTGTCTTCACCACGGTACGTGTATGGGTGGGCGGCGTGTCTTCACCACGGTACGTGTATGTTTGGGCGGTGTGTCTTCACCACGGTACGTGTATGGGTGGGAAGGGGGTCTTCACCATGGTACGTGTATGGGAGGGTGGTGTGTCTTCACCACAGTACGTGTATTGATGGGAAGGGGGTCTTCACCACGGTACGTGTATGGGAGGGTGGTGTGTCTTCACCACGGTACGAGTATGGGTGGGTGGTGTGTCTTCACCACGGTACGTGTATGGGTGGGAAGTGGGTCTTCACCACAGTACGTGTATTGATGGGAAGGGGGTCTTCACCACGGTACGTGTATGGGAGGGCGGCGTGTCTTCACCACGGTACGTGTATGTTTGGGCGGTGTGTCTTCACCACGGTACGTGTATGGGTGGGAAGTGGGTCTTCACCACAGTACGTGTATTGATGGGAAGGGGGTCTTCACCACGGTACGTGTATGGGAGGGCGGCGTGTCTTCACCACGGTACGTGTATGTTTGGGCGGTGTGTCTTCACCACGGTACGTGTATGGGTGGGAAGTGGGTCTTCACCACAGTACGTGTATTGATGGGAAGGGGGTCTTCACCACGGTACGTGTATGTTTGGGCGGCGTGTCTTCACCACGGTACGTGTATGTTTGGGCGGTGTGTCTTCACCACGGTACGTGTATGGGTGGGAAGTGGGTCTTCACCACAGTACGTGTATTGATGGGAAGGGGGTCTTCACCACGGTACGTGTATGTTTGGGCGGCGTGTCTTCACCACGGTACGTGTATGTTTGGGCGGTGTGTCTTCACCACGGTACGTGTATGGGTGGGAAGTGGGTCTTCACCACAGTACGTGTATTGATGGGAAGGGGGTCTTCACCACGGTACGTGTATGGGAGGGCGGCGTGTCTTCACCACGGTACGTGTATGGGTGGGCGGTGTGTCTTCACCACGGTACGTGTATGTTTGGGCGGTGTGTCTTCACCACGATACGTGTATGGGTGGGAAGTGGGTCTTCACCACAGTACGTGTATTGATGGGAAGTGGGTCTTCACCATGGTACGTGTATTGGTTCAAGTTCAAAAAATCTTTATTCAATAATTTACAAGAAAAACATGCAATAATAGATATTATGCAAATGGATAAGTATCAATAATTACATGCTTCTAACACAACAATCCCATGCACCTAATATGTGCGTGCGTGATTGTAGTTGGCTAATACTTATATATAAATAGTTTTAAACTTCTTTGGCAGTCTATTACAGTTCTATACATTTCATTCACAAGTAACTCACCATATCGTACCACAATTTACTAGCAGTGCAAAATGCTAAAACTAACCTTACAAATCTTACAATAAAGATACATGCAACAAGGAAACAAAACATTTAACTATAAGCAGCAAAGGAAAAAAAGAAAAATCCAATAAACAAACTAACCAGTAAATATCCAAGTTAAACAATAATATAAAGTTAAAATATTAACAATACTTCAAAATATTACTCAACAATCTAGTCAACTTTAACATGTACATTTATCAAATATAATATCCGAAACTCCAACAAAGATGGGAAAAATGTCATAAATATGTATCAAATTATACAATATATATAAATAAATAAGTAAATAAATAGATATAGAGTATAGATAGAGTACCAATATTTGAATTCTGTTCATGGTACACTTAATATAAATTCTAAACATTTCATTTAGAACTTTGGCTTCCTTTCAACAAGTATACTATTTCCAAGCTTTCTAATCAATTTATTGTAAGGAGTTGGGCCAAGATAAGAAAACTGGTGCCTTGAAATTTCTTTAAAATGATTAGATTTTAAAGAAATTAAATTGAGAAGCCCTTGTTTCTCTATACGATATATGAAAAGGAAATCTCTGCAAATGTTTGTTTATATACATCAAAGTATTTAACTTATGTAGCTGATCAAAAGTAAGGATACTATTAACATTGAATACAGAACTTAATCTATCCGTACGTCCAATACTGTATATTATGCGCAATGTGTGACGTTGACACCCTACCACTAGTTGTGATGTGGTAGAGTATGCACAACCATAATGAACAATACCATACTTCAATGTACTCTCAAACCATGATAAATATAACTGTTTTAAATATTCAGTTCTCAAAAATTGCTTCATGTGGTACAAAGAATAATTTATTTTTCTTAATTTCTTAGCCAGATATTTTGTATGAAAATCCCATTTTAAGTTAGAGTCAACATACATCGGTGGTGGGTCAACATTGGTGGGTGGTGGGTCTTAACCACTGTACGTGTATTGGTGGATGGTGGGTCTTCACCACGGTACGTGTATGGGTGGGTGGTGTGTCTTCACCACGGTACGTGTATGGGTGGGAAGTGGGTCTTCACCACAGTACGTGTATTGATGGGAAGGGGGTCTTCACCACGGTACGTGTATGGGAGGGCGGCGTGTCTTCACCACGGTACGTGTATGTTTGGGCGGTGTGTCTTCACCACGGTACGTGTATGGGTGGGAAGTGGGTCTTCACCACAGTACGTGTATTGATGGGAAGGGGGTCTTCACCACGGTACGTGTATGGGAGGGCGGCGTGTCTTCACCACGGTACGTGTATGTTTGGGCGGTGTGTCTTCACCACGGTACGTGTATGGGTGGGAAGTGGGTCTTCACCACAGTACGTGTATTGATGGGAAGGGGGTCTTCACCACGGTACGTGTATGTTTGGGCGGCGTGTCTTCACCACGGTACGTGTATGTTTGGGCGGTGTGTCTTCACCACGGTACGTGTATGGGTGGGAAGTGGGTCTTCACCACAGTACGTGTATTGATGGGAAGGGGGTCTTCACCACGGTACGTGTATGTTTGGGCGGCGTGTCTTCACCACGGTACGTGTATGTTTGGGCGGTGTGTCTTCACCACGGTACGTGTATGGGTGGGAAGTGGGTCTTCACCACAGTACGTGTATTGATGGGAAGGGGGTCTTCACCACGGTACGTGTATGGGAGGGCGGCGTGTCTTCACCACGGTACGTGTATGGGTGGGCGGTGTGTCTTCACCACGGTACGTGTATGTTTGGGCGGTGTGTCTTCACCACGATACGTGTATGGGTGGGAAGTGGGTCTTCACCACAGTACGTGTATTGATGGGAAGTGGGTCTTCACCATGGTACGTGTATTGGTTCAAGTTCAAAAAATCTTTATTCAATAATTTACAAGAAAAACATGCAATAATAGATATTATGCAAATGGATAAGTATCAATAATTACATGCTTCTAACACAACAATCCCATGCACCTAATATGTGCGTGCGTGATTGTAGTTGGCTAATACTTATATATAAATAGTTTTAAACTTCTTAGACAGTCTATTACAGTTCTATACATTTCATTCACAAGTAACTCATCATATCGCACTACAATTGACAACAATTTACTAGCAGTGCTAAATGTTAAACTAACCTTACAATAAAGATACATGCAACAAGGAAAAAAAACATTTAACTATAAGCAGCAAAGGAAAAAAAAGAAAAATCCAATAAACAAACTAACCAGTAAATATCCAAGTTAAACAATAATATACAGTTAAAAATATTAACAATACTTCAAAATATTACTCAATCTAGTCAACTTTAACATGTACATTTATCAAATATTATATCCGAAACTCCAAAAAAGATGGGAAAAATGTCATAAATATGTATCAAATTATACAATATATATAAATAAATAAGTAAATAAATAGATATAGAGTATAGATAGAGTAACAATATTTGAATTCTGTTCATGGTACACTTAATATAAATTCTAAACATTTCATTTAGAACTTTGGCTTCCTTTCAACAAGTATACTATTTCCAAGCTTTCTAATCAATTTATTGTAAGGAGTTGGGCCAAGATAAGAAAACTGGTGCCTTAAAATTTCTTTAAAATGATTAGATTTTAAAGAAATTAAATTGAGAAGCCCTTGTTTCTCTATACGATAAATGAAAGGGAAATCTCTGCAAATGTTTGTTTGTATACATCAAAGTATTTAACTTATGTAGCTGATCAAAAGTAAGGATACTATTAACATTGAATACAGAACTTAATCTATCCGTACGTCCAATACTGTATATTATGTGCAATGTGTGACGTTGACACCCTACCACTAGTTGTGATGTGGTAGAGTATGCACAACCATAATGAACAATACCATACTTCAATGTAGAGTAAAAGCGCCTAATTTGGGGAGGGTCCGTAATTTAGGGATGTTCATTATCTCAGCTCCAGCTCCAACTGCGACCCTGCGGACAACCTAGGAACTATCTGGCCAGTCAGACTAGAGTGCGCGCGCAACAGGTAGTTGATCGGCTGCAGTGAGTGATAGTGATTGTTGTTTTCCTCTCTTGAAGCTTCTTGAACTTTTTTCAAGCTTGTCATTGAACGTTTGTATCTGCCTACTGGTAAGTGTTTTTTTTAAGTTTAATTTCTCTAATACACAGTCAATAAGTGTAATAAGGACCCGTTGTAATTTCCTTTGCTCTACGTAAGCAAGAGATACAAAAATTTTAGGTTAGTTTTTAACATGAGGTTCGTCCTAATTTGGGGAGGTCGTGTTGTGCTTAATTTGGGGAGCCCCGAATTGCGCTCCTTTAATGAAAATACAGCTACGATTTTTCATTTTTCAGATCATGGCTCCTAGGAAGCAGTGGGACCCGGATAGAATGAAAAACGCTGTCAAAGCCGTTAGGAAAAAAGAAATGGGCTCTTTTAAAGCATCTAGGATTTTCAATGTACCCCAGACCACTTTGGAACGATACGTTAAAATGTCTGACAAAGAGGATGGTTCTGCATCACCAAACGCAATCGGAAGAAAACCAACGCTTTGTAAAAACATTGAGGAAGACCTCTCTAAGTACTGCATTCTTATGGAAGAAAAATTTTATGGGTTAACTACCAGAGATGTACGTTCTATGGCATTTAAATTAGCTACGTTGAACGGTATAAACCACAAATTTTCCAAAAAATCCGAACTTGCTGGGAGAAAATGGCTGAAAGGGTTTTTTAAAAGAAATCCACAACTTTCAGTAAGAACACCTCAAGGCCTATCTTTTGCTAGAGCTAAGGGGTTTAACCCGGAAGATGTATCTAGGTTTTTTGACTTATATGACCCTTGTCTCCAAAAAATCCAATCCAATCCGTCACGTTTGTTTAACTGTGATGAGACCGGGATAACTATTGTCCAACATAAGCACAGTAAAGTGGTTGCACTAAAAGGAAAACGGCAGATTGCATCCTTACAGTCTGCAGAACGCGGAGCATTGATAACAATAGTTACATGCACAAGCGCAACAGGGCAATACGTCCCTCCTTTGATTATTTTTCCCAGGAAAAACATGAAACTGGAACTTATGAATGGCACACCTCCTGGCTCAGTTTATGATTGCCACCCGTCTGGATGGATACAAAGTGATATTTTCACGAAATGGTTTCAACACTTCATAGATCACGTTAAGCCAACAAAAGAAGACCCTGTCCTTTTGGTTTTCGATGGTCATTTTACCCATACAAGAAATATTGATGTAATCAATATTGCTCGAGAAAATCATGTTATCATTGTGTGTTTGCCTCCGCACAGTTCTCACAGGATGCAACCTCTTGATGTTAGCTTCATGAAACCCTTTAAAACATTCTACTCTCAAGAAATAGAAATGTGGTTGAGGGCAAACCCTGGAAGAGTTGTGACTGTGTATCAAATCGGAGACTTATTTGGAAAAGCATATATGAAAGCAGCCACTGTTCAGAATGCTGTTGAGGGTTTTCAAACAACTGGCCTTTTTCCAATGAATAAATACAGATTTGGACCCGCAGACTTTCCTTTGCATCCACTACCAGCTACAACCTCCTCTTCTGTCGAAGTAACCAGCCCCACACCGCTTGTAAAGGCCTCTAATATTTCTCCAATTCCGAATTTGAGTGAACTTCAGAGGAAAAAAAGTGTTCGGGCCGGTTCAGCTCAAATAATAACAAGCAGCCCGTATAAAAAACTACTAGAGACTGATATAGAAAAGAAAATTAAAAAAACTAAAAAAGGAGATAAAAAGAAAGAACTCAAAAGATTTAAACAAGAAGTGAAGAAAACTAAGCTAACTAAGAAAGTAACGGCAGCTAGAAAGTTGATTTTAAGCTCATCTGAGGAAGAAGATGGCGATTTCCTTTACGCAGACGACTCATGTGAAGACGACTTGATTTCAGATGAAGACAACGATGCTGAGTGCATCTACTGTACAGGAAGATACTCAGACGACCACAATGGCGAGGACTGGGTGCGCTGCGAATCATGTATGTTATGGTCCCACACATCATGTGCCGATCTGGGAGCTTCAGCTTTTGTTTGTGATTTTTGTGCGAAGAAAAAGGGCAAACATTTCAAGAAAAAGTAGCTCAGTTTTAAATGTTTAAGTTGATGAAATTTTGTTTAAGTTATACCCTGAAAACTTAAAAATGATGTTCTTTTCACTTACATTTTAATATTGTATCGTTAAGTAGTAATAAACCAACTTTAAAGCAATTAATTGTTTTTTTTTTACTTTTCCCATATAACTCAATGTATTTTTAGTGGCTCCCCAAATTAGGCATACATGTTCCTAAATTGGGGTTTTTGCACCCTTTTGGTTTAAAATAAATAATTAAAAAAATATGAATTATTTTTGTCTGAAAGTGATGTACAAAGTATACAAAGAGTTACTTTATCGGTACAGTGTGCCAAAACTGTCAAACAAGCATTTACATAAAAGTTATGGTAGTCAAAAAAAAACCTCCCCAAATTAGGCGCTATTACTACTCTCAAACCATGATAAATATAACTGTTTTAAATGTTCAGTTCTCAAAAATTGCTTCATGTGGTACAAAGAATAATTTATTTTTCTTAATTTCTTAGCCAGATATTTTGTATGAAAATCCCATTTTAAGTTAGAGTCAACATACATCGGTGGTGGGTCAACATTGGTGCGTGGTGGGTGTTAACCACTGTGCGTGTATTGGTGGATGGTGGGTCTTCACCACGGTACGTGTATGGGTGGATGGTGGGTCTTCATCACGGTACGTGTATTGGTGGGTAGCGGGTCATACCATGGTACGTGTATTGGTGGGCGGTGGGTCTTCACCATGGTACTTGTATGGACGGGTGATGGGTCTTCACCACGGTAAGTGTATGGGTGGGTGGTGAATATTCACCACGGTTCATGTATGGGTGGGTGGTGGGTCTTCACCATGGTACGTGTATGGGCGGATGATGGGTATTCACCACGGTACATGTATTGGTGGGCGGTGGGTCTTTACCACGGTACGTGTATGGGTGGGCGGTGGGTCTTCACCACGGTACGAGTATGGGTGGGCGGTGGTTCGATACCACTGTTCGTGTATGAACGGGTGGTGGGACTTCACCACGGTACGTGTATGGGCGGATGATGGGTATTCACCACGGTACATGTATTGGTGGGCGGTGGGTCTTTACCACGGTACATGTATGGGCGGATGATGGGTATTCACCACGGTACATGTATTGGTGGGCGGTGTGTCTTCACCACGGTACGTGTATGGGCGGATGATGGGTATTCACCACGGTACATGTATTGGTGGGCGGTGTGTCTTCACCACGGTACGTGTATGGGCGGATGATGGGTATTCACCACGGTACATGTATTGGTGGGCGGTGTGTCTTCACCACGGTACGTGTATGGGCGGATGATGGGTATTCACCACGGTACATGTATTGGTGGGCGGTGGGTCTTTACCACGGTACATGTATGGGCGGATGATGGGTATTCACCACGGTACATGTATGGGCGGATGATGGGTATTCACCACGGTACATGTATTGGTGGGCGGTGTGTCTTCACCACGGTACGTGTATGGGCGGATGATGGGTATTCACCACGGTACATGTATTGGTGGGCGGTGGGTCTTTACCACGGTACGTGTATGGGTGGGCGGTGGGTCTTCACCACGGTACGAATATGGGTGGGCGGTGGGTCGATACCACTGTTCGTGTATGGACGGGTGGTGGGACTTCACCACGGTACGTGTATGGATAGGTTGGTAGGTGAATACGTGTATTGAGAGAGATTGGGATGGTGAAACTTGATATAGCCTAGTAAGTTATTTTTCGATAATGTGAAGAAAGTAACAAAATATACTAGTGATGCTATACGAGCGTAGCAAAAAATGGGATTGACACATAAAACGCACAGGGATGTCACCCATTACATATATATTCTGTATATACATAATTGCATGTATTTGTATCCAGATTTGTTTTTCATTGCATACTTATAAATACTATCTATTTATGATTTTTTATAGTCGTTTCATTATACATAAATATAATTTGTCCAAAAATGAAGAATTACTGAAAGTAGTTTGAGATCTATGGGTCGTAGACGTCAAATAAGTGCTGTGATCTGAAGTCTGATTGTATAACGACTTAACATTGTACACTAGATAAGTTGAGTTGAGGCTGGGACTGAGCTACATGGATGAGGTGTTGGGGAGGTTGTAGGAAGCAGATTCTATCTCAGTCTTCCATGGCTGCTATCAGTCTAGGGTGTTCGTGTTGGGAGGTTGCCAGGGTACGAATATTGTACCTCAGAGGAACCTACTGAGTGTCAGGTTTGTCTCCAGTACATAGTTACATCCAAAGATAATCTGTATTTGCCTTAGTTTTCCTGGCTTTGGGGCCACTAATAAATATTTTTTTCGAGGCTGTTAGTAAAAATTAGAATCAAAATTATACAGGTCACACTCATCCTAAATTTATATTCGCATTAAAATTCACAACAACGTGTGTCGGCGTCTAAATCTAAACCAAGCAAGCATGAATCAGTTGTGTTTGATGACGAACTAAAGATTGCAAGCAGCTGCCTTGAGAGGTTTATTTCACTATTATTCTACGAAAAAGCAATAAAACTTGTATAGTGTGTCCTGGCGTTGATTAGTTGTCATCTAATCCGACAGTAAGGTTACAGTGTGGAGTGGGTTTACATCAGACCGTTTTCTTGGACCCTTAATTCTTTGTGATACCATGAACAGCGATCGATACTTTTGAACAGTGTCGGATACAAAAAGCAATGTACTCGAGTTTGAACCACGGCTACAAAATAAATACTCATCTGATTTTGTTGTGTTGTACACCAAAATTTAGCTTATTTAATTCTACGTAATTTCATATAACTTATATGTTTTTTTGAAGACTTCAAAAAGTTTTGATAGCAGGTAGAATAAAAAAAAAGAAATTTTAGCACTTTTGGAGTAAAGCTCAACTTGAAAAATTTCTAGAATTTTTAATATTTTACAGAATATTCTGTTGTAATTTTTGTAAACACTTGCAATATTAAAAATGGCTGATCATAAAAACTAAAAAAACTGTTCAAAAATACCGGATTAAAAATAAAGTAAGATTATAAATCGGTAAGTGCGATAAAAAAAATCTTAAAATTTTATATCATATGATAATTCAACCAACATCGATGTGCCATATAACACGATGAGCCACCGGACGCGGTGTTGCCACGTCATGCAGCTGGACTTCCATCCCGTATTAGGGAACTTATTAGCTATGAATGACAGGTATACATGTTACATCTAAAGGCTGATGAATCACTCACAGTTACTTCAAATGTGATGAGTACATACCGCAAATCACAAATATAATGGGTGGCTCTCATTTTTACGTTGCATTCAGCTTGTTACATGTTAAATTTACATAATTATAAACCTGTAAATAAGTTATTTTTTAATTTGACAATCTTTTTAGACAATAATATTTTTAAACCTGTAGTTGGAGATCCAAAGGTGATTAAAAAATAGTTTAAATTTAGATAGAAGACATGATTGATTAACTGTTCAAAACTTCCACAGTAATAAACATTTCGTGCTCTGTTAAATACTTCCAGGCGCACGATTCGGCAGCGCCGAAATGCTCAGTTGAAACTAGAAAACTCAGGGTTTTGTCATTTCAGACCAGCGGCGCGTGGCTGTTCCGCCAGTTCCAAAATTATTTTATTTGGGTTATAGGTGGCCCACACCCTTGCCCCACTCGAAGCCCTGACCTTACGCCGTACGACTTCTTTTTGTGGGAATGGGCTAAAGAAGAAGTGTAGCGTAGGAAGCCAAGACGATTGACCAGCTAGAGCAAGTCATAAGAGATGTTCTTGGTGATGTACCAGGAGATTGCCTCAGCAAGTGGAGGGTAGATTACGAAGATGCGCAGTGAATGCAGGTGCTTATGTAGAGGTTTGGGTTTTAGTGTAAAATAAATGGTATCTAACATGTGTTAACAGTACTACCCTCTTTATTTGTTTCATCCCATAAAATCCTTAAAACTGCCATATGAAAATAGGAACTTTAAGACACCCGGTACATAAAATCCCAACACTATGTACTTACTCATCACGAAATCTTTGGAACCACTGAACAGATTTTGATGAAATTTTGGAGAAATTACCTTTTGTATCATAGACCCACCAAGAAAGAATTTACAGAAATTCCATTTCTAAAGGTTAGAATTGGGCCCCTTCAACGTTACGGGGAATTAATTAAACATTAAACATTGTCATTAATTTAATCATTTGTTTCAAACAGCTGATAGAAAAAACAAATAATAATTAACATGACACAAAAGCTTGAATATTTTTCATAACGAAATTAATGTGTAAGCCATTATGAATAATTATTAATAATAAGTATACATAAATGGATAAAAATATGCTGTCAACTATTTAATTACAATAGCTAATTAATGATATGGAATCTCTTATAAGTCAAGTCTGAGAACTATAGCGTCGTTTAATTGATTGCAAGATGGAAAATATGGAAATATATTGTAAAATCATAGAAACGTCAAATTAGATAATTACAGCCTTCCTTACAAAAAAATCATGATGTAAGCGTTTTACCAGGTAATTTACTGATGATATACGTAATTAGTGTTGCTGTCATCATGACTGGCGGTAGCCGAAAACTGAGGAGGTCCGCTTTAGTCCTTGTTTTTGCGGAAGGATCAATGGATCGCGATATCACAGATGATATCTAAATTAATCACCGTTTTCCTATAAAAACAAAAATAAACACTGACTTATTAATTAATCGATTGTTTATATAAGTGGGCAGAAACAAACAATAATAAAGGCCTTAAGCGTCTGCGTAATAATTAGTTTTCGTTTCTATAGTAAACAACTCAGGATAACCATTTCACACCAAAGACACAGTTTCTACATTACATCACACATAAACACATATGGGGATCGATAACACTCCAGTATACCTATTACACATGAATAGGTAGTTATTTGTGTATGTGTTATAGTTAACCAAATATGTGTTATTTGGTTTATATGTAAAGTAAAATAGTGAATAAAAATTAATGGTAATGCTTAGGTGAATTGAGGTTAAGTTGACAGATGTATGGATGGATGTGTCAATGCATAAGTGCATAGGAATGAATGCGTGATTGTATATGCAGTATAAAGTTAAAGATCGTCTTGTTTTACTAGGCGAAGTTAGGGCTAAGAAGAATCCTGGGGACCAACGGCTTAAGGGCGTCTTCCGAACCACCACCATTGACTGGGCAGGCGAGCTGCGTGTAAGGGCGGCATCACTCATACGGTCACCCATCCAAGGAACAGCCACGCTCGATGTTGCTTGACTTCGTTATCTTACGATAACGTCGGAACCCTCCGATCAAGGCGTCTGGCTAACCACCACCAGTGACTGGGCATGCGAGCTGCGTGCAAGGGCGGGATCGCTCAGACGGTCACCCACCAAGGATCAGCCACGCTCGATGTTGTGATAACGTCGGAACACTCCGGTAAAGGCCACTGACAGCATACGATTATTGTTTGTGAAATAATCTGATTCATTAAAAATACCTTTTAATAGTTTAAAGATTATGTAGTTATTTTTAAAGTTAAATAATGATCGGTGCATGTAAAGTTAAGCAGTGAAATAATGATAGTTAATTGAACTCTACAATGTCAAGATATGCTCTTCAGGAACTGAAGTTTGTGAACAAACAGGTGATCAAGTTTAACCCAGGCAGTGCCTAACATGGTAAAATAAAAGACTAGACTTTAGTTTACTTCTTGGTACCAACAATATTTAGAAGTTTTATAAAATGTTCTGGTAATGAAATTTTATTTTCAATCACAGCCAAAAGTAGAGATGAAAGCACGTCAATGCATCGTTGAAAAATCTCAATAGTATTTACATACTGTTTATAATTTTTGTTTAGATATTATAATAATTAATATTATTATGGAATTAAATATATAGGCCTAAAAAACCTTAAATATTTCTATAGCCTCATTATTTGTATCTTAATTCTTAGATTATTGCATATATAAAGTTTAATTCATTGCTATATTATTTGTTCCACGGATTTATTATATTCATTCTTGGACGCCTATTATTTGTTGTTGTTGATTCGTAATAATTATCAATTGTTGTATTTAAGCAGTCTATTATTATTTGATATATATCAGAATCTATCAAACACTTTTATAGTTTGGAATGTTTTTGTGTCTCTCGTACGTCTTTCGTACGAGAGACAAAAACTCTCCGAGAGCACCAAATTAACACTCCTTTACCAGCAGTTCATGCAAACCAACCTGAGACAATAATTACAAAACTAAAACTCACCAAAACTGACCCAAAAGAAGTCAATGCCATTATAAACTCTTTCAAGCCTAAAACTTCAGCAGGTGAGGATGAAGTATCAGC
This sequence comes from Stictocephala bisonia, assembly GCA_035578905.1. Lineage (NCBI taxonomy): Eukaryota > Metazoa > Arthropoda > Insecta > Hemiptera > Membracidae > Stictocephala > Stictocephala bisonia. The sequence continues at coordinate 72,731 of JAQJVL010002232.1, forward strand.
CAAACTCATCAAATTTTGCAAAACTGAACTTATTGAACCAATAGTAGACATTATAAACTTTGAAGAAGGAACATTCCCATCAGGTCTCAAAACATCAAAGGTATATCCAAAATACAAAAATGGAGAAATTACAGACATCAGTTGCTACAGGCCCATCTCACTAGTACCTACTCTCTCTAAAATCTTGGAAAAAAATTTTATTAAAAAGATTACTTGATCATCTTAAAGGTAACAATCTCTTAACTCCAAGACAGCATGGATTTCTCCCAGGTAGATCAACCACCTCAGCCATCGTACAACTCGTAGAAACTGTGATCGACCACCTTGAAAACGGATCCATAGCCACCACTATACTATTGGACCTAGGCAAGGCCTTCGACTGCTTAGGGCATAGTCTGATATTGGAAAAACTACATCTCCTTGGGGTAACAGGCAAAGAGGCAAAATGGTTTAATACTTACTTAACTAACCGCAAACAGCTGGTTGAACTAACCTGCAAGAGTAAAAACTCGACCATAAAAGTTAAATCTAAACCACTGGAAATGAAAAGAGATGTACCCCAAGGGTCAGTGCTTGGGCCAATTCTCTTCATTCTGTTAACAAACGACCTTCCTGATTTCTTGCACAACTTCTGCCAAACAGTTTCATATGCAGATGACACGGCCTTCATTCTTGCCAACAGTAATAAAGACCAACTCGATATTCTCAGTTTCATTGCCTTTGAATTGACAAAGCAATACTGTGGCAGGAATGATTTAGCTTTGAATGAAAAGAAAACACAGCAATTAATTTTCACTGCAACCAGAAACAATTATGACCCTCTTCCACAGCTATCCATCACTGACTCAACAAAATGTCTTGGCTTAACCATTGACAACACTCTCTCATGGACACCCCACATAGACCAACTCATTAAAAAACTGAGCAGCTGTGTATACGTCATTAGAAGAATGAACCAAATAAGTGACTCTCAAACAGCAAGGACCGCATACTTTGCCTTGTTTGAGTCGCACTTAAGGGATGGCTTAGTGGCTTGGGGTGGAACAACAGCTCAGAACTTACATAGAGTGCTGGTTGTACAAAAGAGAGCGATCAGAGCTCTCTCAGGTCTGAACTATCATGACAGCTGCAAAGAAGCTTTTAAAGAGCAAAAAATCTTGACAGTAGTGGCACTGTACATTCTCGAGACTATCATGCACGCTGTCACATCCAACCAAACAAGACTAGCCAACCAGCACCACTACAACACAACTTGACAGTAGTGGCACTGTACATTCTCGAGACTATCATGCACGCTGTCACATCCAACCAAACAAGACTAGCCAACCAGCACCACTACAACACAACTTGACAGTAGTGGCACTGTACATTCTCGAGACTATCATGCACGCTGTCACATCCAACCAAACAAGACTAGCCGACCAGCACCACTACAACACCAGAAACAGACACAACTTCCTACTGGAATCTCATCATCTCAGCCTTTACGAGAAAAAGCCTTCATATAAAGGTGCAACGTTATTTAACTTGCTTCCTGATCACTTGAAGACCCTACCTGCAAGAAACCTGAAGACCGCCACAAAAAACTGGCTGCTGCAACACTCAATCTATTCTGTGAAAGAGTTCCTTGACTGGAGGAATAACGCAGCATCAGAACATCCATAACCATTGTTTTTCTTTTTTCTTTCTGTGTGTTGATGTATGTAATAATTTGACTCTATTGCTTTTCTCTAAGAAAATGTTAATAAAGAATTCTTTGATTTGATTTGATTGATTTGATTTGATACATTCTCACATCCCGGATATTACAACACCCATGTAATATTGAATTTATATTTTTTGTTCACTTGAATTACTTTGATTAAAGCATTTTTGAAATTTAAAGTATTTTGATTGCATGTTTAAAATGTATATAACATGGCCATTTATATTGATAAAGAATTTAATTGATTATTCAATAAATAACAATTATTTAATAGTTGTGTAAGGTGTATAAATCCTCTCTGTCAATACCCGTATATCGCCCGTTGTCCAGCCGGCCCGGGACCACTGCAGGTGCAGTGACTTCGCTCTTCTCATACCTACGATTGTGACTAAACCTGTTCACGTAATTTTTTAAAACATATTGAAGGGAATTTCATTTATACACCTACAGCTCGTTTACAGATAAAAACATGTACCTGACAAGAAACATTAGGAACAATCAAAATGTCTTGTACTTAATTCAAATGTCTCAACTAAACCAGACCTTTTTGTATTAATATGATTAAATCGAGGTTAATAATACTAAAGAATTACTAGAATTTGAAGTATTATTAAATAGACCACACAACAATGTCCTATCACTCGATAAAAGTTTATAATATTCTCAGTTGTTTGTGTGATATCGCAGTTGTTTGTGTGATATCGCAGTTGTTTGTGTGATATCGCAGTAATATTCTCAGTTGTTTGTGTGATATCGCAGTTTATAATATTCTCAGTTGTTTGTGTTATATCGCAGTTTATAATATTCTCAGTTGTTTGTGTGATATCGCAGTTTATAATATTCTCAGTTGTTTGTGTGATATCGCAGTTTATAATATTCTCAGTTGTTTGTGTGATATCGCAGTTTATAATATTCTCAGTTGTTTGTGTGATATCGCAGTTTATAATATTCTCAGTTGTTTGTGTTATATCGCAGTTTATAATATTCTCAGTTGTTTGTGTGATATCGCAGTTTATAATATTCTCAGTTGTTTGTGTGATATCGCAGTTTATAATATTCTCAGTTGTTTGTGTGATATCGCAGTTTATAATATTCTCAGTTGTTTGTGTGATATCGCAGTTTATAATATTCTCAGTTGTTTGTGTTATATCGCAGTTTATAATATTCTCAGTTGTTTGTGTGATATCGCAGTTTATAATATTCTCAGTTGTTTGTGTGATATCGTAGGTTATAATATTCTCAGTTGTTTGTGTGATATCGCAGTTTTGATGAAATGCAGGCACTAAATATTTTCACTCGACGGACGACCAAAATGAGCAAGTTGCCCCATTCAATTTGGAAGAACTGGCTTCAAGTGCTATAATGTTATTAGTATAGTAATGATATCTCTATTCTTATTCTGTGTTCTGTGCTTGAAATGTTCAAAATCAAATTAATTTTAAAAATTGGTTATAGTTCTTTTGAAATTTTCCCAATGTAAGTAAAAGTCACTCCCTATTTGAAAACCATTTCCTTATATCTAGAGTGGGGTTTTAGTAATTGCTATCCTATAGCAAGAATGTTGGGAATTTTCAAATAGCTTAATTTTGTACAACTACTGACATTTTATGTAAATTGGGCATTTTGCAGCCGGAATTGTGTTCTTCTTGAAAAATATTTAATTTGATATACAAATTAACTTATTCTCTCTTAAGGTATTTTTATAAGATATTATTGATCATCTATTGATATTTTACAATGTACTACTTTATCGTACTGTTACTCAACATACTAATCAACTGTGTATCAAGCTCAAGGTTGTGAATATAAACAGCCACCATTTTGTAAAGCTATAACCTTTTGAAGTCGACTTTGTGGCTTTAAATTTTCTTATGTTCTTATAATATTTTCACTCGTTTCCCTGTAGGCAGTCTCCATAATGAAATAAATTCTTTATTTTCTTAAAAATTCGACCTATCATCACAACATTAAACACACTGAGTTATACTTTTATGACATTTTCTAAACAATTTTTTTTCAAAATCATAGCTGAACAATGTGAATAAGGAACATATTCAAAAACCAAAATGAAATTTTCTGTTTTCTAACTTTAAAATGGGATTAGTTTGTCGTATAAATTGTAGAAGGTTTCTACTGAAGTTTGTGCAAATAACCACTAAAAAGTATTATGTTTAGCGCGTTACAAATTATTACGTTTGGCATGTTACAAAGTATTACGTTTGGAATAACACAAAGTATTACGTTTTGAATGTTACAAAATATTACAATTGGAATGTTACAAAATATTACTTTTGGAATGTTACAGATTATTACGTTTGGAATGTTACAAAGTCGTTTGGCACGTTACAAAGTATTACGTTTGGAATATTACAAAATATTACATTTGGAATGTTACAAAATATTACGTTTTTGATGTTACAGATTATTACGTTTGGAATGTTTTAAAGTATTGCATTTGGAATGTTTTAAAGTATTACGTTTGGAATAACACAAAGTATTAAGTTTTGAATGTTACAAAATATTACTTTTGGAATGTTACAGATTATTACGTTTGGAATGTTAAAAAGTCGTTTGGCACGTTACAAAGTATTACGTTTGGAATATTACAAAATATTACATTTGGAATGTTACAAAGTATTACGTTTGGCATGTTACAAAGTATTACGTTTTTGATGTTACAGATTATTACGTTTGGAATGTTTTAAAGTATTACATTTGGAATGTTTTAAAGTATTACGTTTGGACTAACACAAAGTATTACGTTTTGAATGTTACAAAATATTACAATTGGAATGTTACAAAATATTACTTTTGGAATGTTACAAAGTCGTTTGGCACGTTACAAAGTATTACATTTGGAATATTACAAAATATTACATTTGGAATGTTACAAAGTATTATGATTGGCATGTTACAAAGTATTACGTTTGGCATGTTACAAAGTATTACGTTTGGCATGTTACAAAGTATTACGTTTGGAATGTTATAATGTATTACGGGTGGTATGTTACAAAGTATTACGTTTGGAATGTTACAAAGTATTACGTTTGGCATGTTACAAAGTATTTCGTTTGGAATGTTACAAAGTATTAAGTTTGGCATGTTACAAGGTATTACGTTTGACAGGTTACAAAGTATTACGGGTGGTATGTTACAAAGTATTACGTTTGGAATGTTACAAAGTATTACGTTTGGAATGTTACAAAGTATTACGTTTGGCATGTTATAAAGTATTACGTTTGGAATATTATAATGTATTACGGGTGGTATGTTACAAAGTACCTGTTACATTTGGCATGTTACAAGTATTATGTGTGGCATGTTAAAAAATACCTATTACTTTTGGTATGTTACGGGACTATAACGCATTATAACGATATTTTGCTGTTGATGAATTGAATTGTATGAAACCAAATTCCCTTTAGGGCTCTCACGATTCTAGTTAAAAACGTCCTATCATTAAGCAGAAATTATGTGAAGTCTTATCCGTGCCATTATGCCAATAGCAAGATCCAAGAATAGAATTCAAGATTTCCAAATCTGCCGGGTTAATCCAAGAATAGGAGAATATGAGGGAATTCTGCTAAGAGGAGAAACTACTACAGTAAGTAGCAGCAGAGGTGATGCTGTTATCTACGGCTGCATCACTCTCGAGCTACTACTTTCTAATTGAATACAGTAGAGATTACATTAAGAATTAATGGCAACATTATAAAATACAGGATACTTAAATGAACAATAACAGAGACTGTGAGAGTAATTGAAGCTAAGGCATGCAAACGTAAAAAGTGAAAAGATACTGTGTAAATTAATTATTCTGTATTTTGGAGATCAAATAACTGATCACAGAAAAATGTGCACTATACATATAACAATTAAATGTCCTATTAGCCCATAAGTTGAGGAAATATCAGACGATAATTTGACGTTAATGAGAATAGTCCACAGTTAATGAGATACATTTACAAGCTACATCTACGTGAAAGTAAACCTAAAGGAAAGGGTTCCAAGAATAAACTTAGGAACTGGGTTATTAGTTTTAAGAATGTTTACTAATAAAGCAAAACCATCGTAAGTAAATTTATTTACAGTGGCTCACTGGAATTCATTGCTACCTGATAACGGGATAACAGTGATTTGTTTTGAAATAAAATTAATCCTTATAAATAGTTTTTTTGTTAAAGCAACTTCAACTCCTCCTTTATTACTTGACCAATTTAAACGGTTCAAGTGTCAAACAATTTGCCTCTGTTCGTAGCTGTGCAATAAGGTTTTGATTATTTAATATTTTTAACCTGAAGGGTATGAGGAAGTCCTCAAAGTATGTTTTTCGACCATACGAATAACATGGAGAGAGATTTAAAAATGAATCGAAAAGTAACAGTTGTTCAAAGGTAAATAATGATTAGCTTTTGGTAGCCATTGGTTGTTTATACTAATTATTAGCAACGCAACTAATATGAGTGAAATGCCGTAAATAAATGTACTATTGTGATTTTACGTTGTATAGTTAGCCTACTATTATTTATAGTCAAAAGTCACAGGCCGAGGCCGAAGGGTGAGGTGTAATGAGAGCAGCCAGTTACGGGGTTGGCACGCAAATCGTACAGAAGTGCCACCTGGTGTTTAATTAATTCTATTTTAAACACTATCCTATTCCATTTGGTTTGAGAGAGTCAAACTAAGAATTTCTAAATTATAGAATTATATTTCTTTTACATGAAAACAAACAGATTTGTGTAATGTTTTCGTTTTTATGTATCAGCTGTTTGAATTAAATTATTTAATTAAACTAATTAACCATTAATTTGATTACCTCAGCTAAGAATGCCAGAAAATATACACAGTTCAAAATGTATTATTTCACAATGGCACTCACACTCAACATATAAGATGAAATGATAAGTAGGCTTAATAAACAATTGTGTTATCCGTGCACGCATGTTTATACACTCGGTTTCACGCACTGTTAATAAACCAAACACAGTTGGTTAGGGTGTTTATTTATTTGTTTATTGATGTGTGCTTATTTGTTTTTTATTTAGGTTTCTTTGTGTTTTAAACACTTATATGTTTATTTATGTTTATTAGTGTTTAGTTGTCAGCCCTTTTAATTTGATAACATACCTGAGAAGTTAGTATTAAAAAAATGTTATATGTTCTAACATTTCGGTTTTTAAGCCTCTGTAAAAGACTATGACGTTTTAAATCGCTTTGACTGACCACATGTTTTATTAATTAATATTATTTCTATTTAATACTGTACAGATGATAAAAAAACATTCTATTTTGTGAAAGTACCAGGAGACCGAGCTTCGCTCAGTTGAATTTTGCAATCTGAAGACGTAACATCCACAACTCCCAGAGGAGCCTGAGGAACGTTTTTTTGTTGCTCTACCTTGTAGAGTTATTAATAAGATATCGTTTCGGAGATCTTCCGCGTTTACCTTTAGCCTCTTTGTGGAACTCGGCCTGCGGCCTCGCCAAAACGATCTGTAACAGGCTCCTTTGTGGCACTCAGACTATGACCTCGCGGAAGAAAGTTCGGCCTACGGCCTCACCGAGACACTCTGCTACAGTCCCATTTGTGGATCTCGGCATGTTACCTCGTGAGGAAGATCGGCCTACGGCCTCACCAGGATTCTTAAGCGGTATGGCCATGAATTTTGGTTTTGGCAGTGGAGCTCATAAACACAGTCTTTTCTAAAATCTGATTGAATATTAGTAAGTAAAAGAAGAATACCTTAAATTCATAGCTCCCTTGGATGTATTAGTTTAACATTAATTAATCTTGGGATTTGGTTAACCTTATTCTACAAAATGCAAAATAAATAACATTATACTGCTAAGTATCTATAGCAACATAGGCTACACGAAAACTACGGTACCTAGAAAAGAAGACGGTAGGTATCACACGCATCTCCAATGACGTCACATGTGCTAAATGGCAAAAATGAACACAACTATACTGTTCTAATTCCCGTAATTACAATTCCAGCTTATAAGTGATACATAACTTGATTACTATTTAGTTGAATGCTTTTATGCGATTGGTAGTTTATTTAACAATATTTAATTGAATAAACAAATTAGCTGATTTTGCCCATTTGACGTCATAGTCTACTACGCAGCCTCGTCGTGATACACGTGAAGTCTAGGAGCCTCTGGGGCAGAAATGAGAATTTTCCCAGGGTTCAAACTGGTGTCAAATGATTTATCGTGGTCGAAACCCCTACATAAATTTAAAAATTAGAAATCCTTGGAGCTAAAAAAAGTTTGTCCAGACGTGGTTTGTGTTAGATAATAAAATTATTTAAAATTGTTCCTCCTACTAGATGGTTGGCTTTGTCATTTTCATTAAAATTTTTCGTACCGAAACCCGACTTAACAATGTACCTAAGAAAATATGAAAGACAATTCAGACCACCTATTCGATATTCACCTAATGAAATTAATTCTGTTGACTTAAATAAACCTACGGAAGTGTCAAATGAGGTAGTGTCTTTGAGATATCAATCTCTCAAGTTCGGCACTACTTCATCAAGCCGACGGTGAAGACTAGAAATGGAATTACTAAAATTGGAGTAATTCAACAAATTTGGGAAGAGAATTTGAGAAGAGGGAGCTAGAACGTCAGAGAGAGCAGAAGGAGAGAGAGGTGAGAGAGCTGGAGCGGCAGAAGGAAGAAAGGGAGTTAGAGTGTTAAAAACGTCTGCTGGAGGTAAGAGTTGCACTGGAAAGTGGGTCAAATTGTGACAGCCATGCTTCATCTATATCAAAAGTAAGTATAAACAGTGGAAAGGAGCAAGATTCCAGAAGCAATACATGGCTAGAAAACAAAAATGAACCCACAGTTCAAATGTCAACACCAGCCGCTGTAACGACAGCTCTACAAAGAATAGCCGATTCATTTGAAAAAGTGTTGCAGCCTTTGCAATGTGACCCTTTCAAAAAATATCTACCTGATAAACACCTCCCGACATTTAGTGGTAAGCATCATGAGTGGCCTATGTTTTACTATGCCTTTGAAAAGTCAATGGTTTCCTTTAGTGAGAATGACAATCTTGCAGGGCTTAGAAGCTGTCTGGAGGGTGATGCATTTAAGATGGTTAAATCGCTTTTTGTGTCAGACAAACATGTGTATGCAATAATTAAAACACTGCAAATGAGATTTAGTAGACCAGAATTTATAATAGAGTCAATGTTACAAAAGACAAAAACAATTCTTCCTGTCAGGTAAGATTATGTAACAAGCCTATAGAGTTTTCAAATAATGTCTTAAACTTTACAGTAACAGCTGAATATCTTAACGTGGAAAACTAGATGACCAATCCTCTTCTTTTGAGTGAGCTGCTTGGGAAACGTCCATACAATATCAAGTACAGTTGGGCACAACATATATGGAATATTAACTTAACAAAGCCTGGCCTCAAGGATTTTTCGAACTGGCTAGAGAAACAAAGCTTATGATGAGTATTTATTTCCTTCCTTTGGAAAGTAATCGACCAAAAACGAAGAAAATATTTTAGACATGTGTACACAAGTGCTATAAAGGAAGAGACATCGCACTGTACATTTTGTAGTAGAAATCATGAGAGTGACAAATGTAGTTTACTTCGAAAATCTGATGTATCTTTGCGATGGAAGATGGTTTCTGAGAAATGGTTGAGTTTCTTTTGTTTTAGACATCAACTAAAGTACTGCGAAACCAAAAAGATCTGTGGTATAAATTGCTGTAAATTATTCCATCATATTTTTCTTTACACTGACAACACTACAAAAGAAAATAAACAAGAGAAGAAAGATATTATTAGTAACCATAACGAAGAAAACATCTCTAACCGTATACTACTTCGTGTTTGTCCTGTCACACTCTATGGTCCTGTCTGTCATATTGATACATTTGCACTTATCGATGATGGTTCGACAGTAACTCTCCTCGACTCACATACAGCAGACAAACTCGGGCTTGAAGGTGATACAAAACCCCTTGTAACTTAGTGGTCAAATGCCAATAAAAATGTCGATCTTTTATCACAGAAAGTGTGTAAAAATAAGGTCATTATGAAGAGGAAATATTTTTAATGAACAATGTCCGAACACAGTCAAACTTACAACTACCCCTACAAAATATTGATTCAGTCAAGTTGAGAAGAAGTTGGCCCTATTTAAGGTCCTTTGACCAACCTTTGACAACAACAAGTGCCAGACCAACAACTCTAATTGGTCAAGATAATTGCCATCTTATTTTAGCAAGAAAAATAATTGAAGGGCCTACTAACTCTCCTGGTCTATCATGGGGTTACCTAGGTTGGACATAACACGGAAAGTGCTCTCAACATAAAGGACGTATTGACGAAGAGTTTACCTTAAATTCATTGGATCATTATGATCTACATCAAAATTAAGGCAACGTTTAAAATCGATAGCTATAGCGATCAATCTGAGAGGAAAATATCATCCAGAAGAACGAGCAGTTAACATCCTTGAAAGCACAACACAGATAGTCGGAGATCATTATGAGGCTGGTCTATTGTGGAAGTCTGATGATTTGAAATTTCCTCCTGGCTACGAAAATGCATTGAAACGGATGACATACATTGAAAAGAAGATGGAAAAGGAACCACTTTCAAAGCTGAATATTGCGAAAAGGTTACAGAATATGTAAATAAAGGCTTTGTGCGGAAGCTTGGAAATGAAGATGCGAGTATTTTGACTGACAGGACATTCTATCTGCCACAATCCAGTGTTGTTAATCCAAACAAGCCATATAAACTACGACCAGTATTTGAGGCTGCAGCAAAATCTCATTGCATGTCGTTTAATGATGCACTGTTGAGTGGACCTTACTATCTAAACTCATTGCCTTCAGTACTTTTAAAATTTAGAATGAGAAAAATCGGAACTGTTGGTGACATAAGGGAAATGTTTCATCAAAAACGTATTAGGAAGGAAGACGTCGATTCTCAAAGATTTCTGTGGCGAAATGAACAAACTAAAGAAGTTGACACCTATGTGATGAATGCTATGACATTTGGCTCAACCTGTTCACCAATCACTGCTCTCTATGTAGTAAATTTGAATGTAAAAAAGTATTTGTAAATTTTCCCTGAAGCAAGTCAATAAATTCTCACTAAAGAATACATGGATGACCTACTTGACTCCACTAATACCGAAGAAGATGTAAAAAAGAGGATTAGTGAAATTATGGAGATTCACAAGGCTTGTGGATTCCAGATTTGCAACTGGTTGTAGAATTCCAAATCAGTTATTCAAGAATTACCTGAAGATTTAAAGGCAAGTTCAGTCAGATGGCTAAGTGGAAAAACTGAGCGTGTTCTTGGAATGTGGTGGAATGCAGAATCAGACATACTCGTCTTTCACAAATATTGAGATAAATTGAAATTAATTGAACTGCAATATCCAACAAAGGGTGATTTTCTTAGGGCTGTAATGTTTTATTTTGACCCCAACTACTGTTAAAGGAAGATTATTGATCCAGGATATTTGGCGTATGAAACTTGGATGGGACGAAGTTCTACCAGAAGAACTTTGTAATCAGTGGAGATATTGGTTAGAGGAAGTTCAGAATCTTCAATGTATTAAAGTCCAACGTTGATACTTTAATAATTTGAATCAGGAGGGTGTAGAACCTCACATTTTTGTCGATGTGAGGACAGGAAGCTTTTACATCAGCTGATTACTTATGTATTGAACGTGATGAGTTGATTGAAACAGCATTAGTTATGACACGGGCCAAAGTAGCTCCACTTAAAGTCTCACCATACCAAGAATGAAACTTCAAGCTGAATATTTAAATATTTTGAAATCTTAAGAAGGTATATCGACACACCTAAAAAAAGAAGACTAAAAGTTAAAAGTTCCTTACCAAACGATTTAGGATTTTAATCCGAAAGACATCAGGAATGCTGAAAATTATCTTTTCAAAATTTCACAAATTGAAAGCTTTAATGAAGAATATTATCTTTTAATAAAATGAAAGCTCTTACCAAAGTAAAGTCATTTTAATAACTTTTTGCCTTTTCTGGATGAATACAACACAATGAGAATACCTTCCACAATAAGTTATTCTCCTGAATTCAGTTCAGATCAAAACATCCAATTATTCTACACGGAAGTAATGACACAACAAAACTGTTGATAAAAATGCTCCATGCAAAATGTTTCATCAAGGTGTTGAAACAGTGATCAGTGAAACAAGGAAAAGGTTTTACGGACAACAAGTTATAAACAATTGTATGAAATGCAGAATAGTCAATACCAAATCAGTACCACATCAGATGTTACCTCTACTATTAAACAGAGTTACACAAGTTGAACACCCATTTTTCTACACTGGTGTAGACTACTTTGGACCTGTTTGAAGTAATAGTGGCCCGCAGACACGAGAATAAATGGGGCGTACTATTCACATGTTTGTCTACACCTGCTGTTCATTTGGAAGTTGCACACTCTTTGAATATAGAAAGCTGTATAATGGCTATACAACGTTTCATCAGTCGCATGCCTTGTCCTTCTGAAATTTGTTCGGACAATGGAACCAACTTTGTAGCTGCTGACAAAGAGCTAGGGGATGCCATTAAAATTTAAACTACGTTCAAACATAACGCAATGTGATAAAACAGGGGATAAAATGGAATTTTATCCCACCACGAGCACCACATATGGGAGGTTGTTGGGTGCGTCTTGTAAGGTCTGTTAAGACAGCTCTGAGAAGTGTAATGCAATTGTAATATCCACGTGACGAAGATCTCCAAACCTTTCTTACTAGAGGGGAGATTATTATCAACTGCCGTCCACTCACTCATGTGTCCGTTGACCCAAAAGATCCTGAGTCTCTTACACAAAACTATTTTCTTCAAGAAGGGTTCAAATTTACAATAAATGAAGACAAACTAAATCTATTACAGTTCTATGACACAGATGATGTCAACTAGTCCACAGAATTGTTAAATTCACAAGAATTGCCCAGTCTACCAACTCATAATCTGCAATTGAAAGTTTGTGCGGTAATCATTAAGTTGCGGAATATTAACCCACCAAGGCTTTGAATTGGCAATTTGCTTACAGTGAAAAAGAAATAATGAACAATGACATCGAACTCAAAATTTTGATGTAATTTCAAAGGCGAAACCGTTTCCATCCCACGTATTCCCATAATTCCTAGCGACGTGCCATTTGATTTTAAACGATTACAATATCCTATCCAACTCACATTTGCCATGTCTATAAACAAATCACAGAGGCAATCGTTATCTGTAAATCTTAAAAATCCATGTTGGTTACAGGGGCAATAAAAACACAACTGTAATAATTCCTCCACTGTACATTTAATTTAACCTTGCAGATAATTTTTAAACGCAGAATAGAAGAAATAAATAATAAAATAAAATATATAAATCTATGATCTATCATTTTAAAAAATCCTAGTAGCATATGCATGCATTTATACAATATTGTTGCACATGCAGGATGTGTGTTGGCATTATCATTGTACGTATTCATAACAAACAAACCTAACCTCAAATTCTGCCCCAGCTAGTTGTCAGCTTATAAATTTACATATTATTTTTAAGTGTAAATTAGGAGGTGTAGACAGCACAACTCGCTTATACAGATCTTTGGTTTAATTAAACCAGGCAAAAATATATTTCGGCAAACGCACGGACAGTGAAACCTGAGATTAAAGTTAAAGCAGGTTAAGTTAAACTATATTAAATTATTTTTGGAGAAAGTGGCCCCAAGAGGTAAGAATGTTTCAAAGATTTTACCGTCTAATTTATGTTATGTGTAATTCATTGTAGACACAGATTTGAAACAAAATTTCATTCACATGGGTTTTAGGGATTTTTTTCAGATTAGGTGAACTTAAGTTTTTTAGTAAAAGTTAAAAATACTGATATAATCCTAAAAACAGCAATATAATAAAAATTCAAAATAAAATAATTAAAAAATAACGATAGTGCGTACTGTCTGTGTTCATTTTCTGATAGTATCAACAGTGACGTAAAACTGCGATAGTGCTAGGACCGGTGGAGCAGAGGTAGAGAAATGGCACTTGTAGCTAGGTTGAGTAACCTACAGCATTCCAGATGACGAAAGAACCAGGCAGATAAATCCATTATGCAACGAAAGTGTGCCACTGACCATACTCATCCCGCAACATGCCCTTTTGGCCACACGACCCACAATCTCGTTGATCCACACTCCTCAATCGTTCACATCTACCTACGTACCCGTACTCCGCTGGATCCTTGGGCCCTGAGCTCTTGCACAACTTCCTTTTCTTTGTCGTCGTTGTCGTCATGTCTCCGGAACACTGCAACACGCAAGTGAGGAGTTAAACTGGGCTTGCTGAAGGTAACAATGTTAAATAACATAATTCACTAATAAGAACATCATTGATATTTGTAAAGATATCAACTTGTACATCATTTTCTTGTTGCTTAGAAAAGTACGCAATGTATTTTATTTAACAATACAAAGAAGAACTTTATATAACATAGCAGTGAATAGCCTGGACTATCTTGAGTAACCTCCTAGAGAGGTTCATGTGTTTACACGGAGCTTATAAATTTTCTCTTCAACAAATAACAATAACTAAAAATAGTAGATTTACAATTTGTTTTGATTGCATAATGCCAAATGACTGAAATTTTAACGTGAATGTATACATTTTTCACGAATCTATAAAAACCTAAGCTTCTAAATTTGTTGTTTTCTACAGTTAAACTAACTATAGCAATCCAAATCGGTATTTTCTCGTTTACACTAGTGGCACAGTGCTATAGCCCAGCTACTTGGGGACAAAGCGTCGTGGAGATTGTATGCACTAGTGGCACAGTGCTATAACCCAACTACTTAGTGACAAAGTGTCGTGGAGATTGTATTCACTAGTGGCACAGTGCTATAGCACACCTGCTTGAGAATAAAGTATCGTGGAGATTGTAGGCACTAGTGACACAGTGATATAACCCAGCTACTTGGGAACAAAGTATCGTGGAAATTGTAGGTACTAGTGGCACAGTGCTATGACCCAGCTACTTGGGGACAAATGTCGTGGAGATTGTAGGCACTAGTGGCACAGTGCTATAGACCAACTACTTGGGGATAAAGTGTCGTGGAGATTGTAGGCACTAGTGGCATGGATCCATTATTATTCAACAGTTGATATTTATATGAATATCTGACAGACCAGTATTATACAAGGTTTTCTTCAAACATGTTTTCCCATGCTTGTATTAAATATTCAAAATTATACCGGCGATTACCTACCTATCGTAATACTTTACGTATGGTGTACTAAGTGCCGTTTTATTACACAAAATATATTTAATTGTGGAACTTCGTAAAAAAAAAAAAAATAATAATAATAATAATAATAATAATAATAAGAGAAGTTTTCTAAATTAGTAGAGAAACAAGGTTATTATAAAATAGTTTTTGGCTGATTTTATTTATTTTGTCTAAGATATTCAACGTTTACAACAGCTAAAATGTATTAGTTTAAGCCTGAATCATTATATTACAGAATAAAACATGTTTGTTATATCAGTATTGTAATACCAAAATCTGACCTTTTAAACTACTTGAGTGTTAATAGATTGGAAATGGAAAGTATTACGAAAAACTGCAAAAAATGCAAAAGTCTTAAAATTAATTTTCTATCAGAAAAAATATAAAAATATATATTGTTCCATGAGAAAAAAATAAGTGTCCACTGACCTGTAAAAAAGAAATAAAATAAAAATAAACACTGATCTGTAATATTTTTAAAACACGTAAAATAGGCAATTATTGACAGAAAAAAATATTTTCAAAATTTAATTATGTTAAAAAAATATGATAACGCTAAGTTATATACTTAATGGTCATTTTGTACCCCCCCCCTGAGCTTTCTAGGGTTAAGAGTAAAATTACTCATAAAGCTCATTTTTTAGGTTTAATCCACCACGTAATAAATCAAAGTCATTGCACATAGGTGTTTTTAAGTAAAGAGTTGTTCTTTTTTATTCAAATGAGGAAATGTGAAACAGGCGTGAAATTTTGCAATAAGGCGACAAAGTAGCCGTTTTGGCTCACTGAACCGTATCCCAACTCGTGAGGACAAATCTGATGCAACTAAACCACATTTTTATAAAATAAGTTATAGCGTTGATCAAAGGTTGTAGCAACTGACAAATGGAATCATGGTCAATTGTGCGATTTAGTTGTAAGCACTCACCAAAGTAAAACAACAATGTAGTGGGTATTATAATTTATAAGTGATCATGACTATTTTATTGGTAGCTTATCAGATAAAATAACTATCTTAATAACAATTGCTTAAACTATTAAGTCTAGCATTTTTTCAAAATTAAATTATCATTTAAGAAAGCTAATAAATAAAGATCAGCACTTCTCATCAACTGATTATTATCTAGAATAAAAACATTTTGGTCTTCACCAATTCTTACATTCTTACATATGAGACGCCGACACAACGTTGTTGGTATTTTAAGGCGAATGTGAATGGTTATATGAGTGTAGGATGAGTGTGGGTGAGTGTAGTCTGGTTACTAACTGAGTTCAACTGTTCCTCAGAAAGGGCAATTTATTAATAGCCCAACAGCCAGGGCAATTAAGGGACCTACAGCTTTATGTGGAATCCGAACCACGTAGTGCTGGTCTGATTTTCAGCTAATTAACAAGCCTAATACTCAGTTATCTCCCCCACACAACACCCGCACAATGATCACCACCCAATCTGGACACCCCAGACTTCTCTAGTAGTGTCCTCGCCGATAGCAACCATCTAGCGGACGCTTGTCGGTATTAAGAGAACCGAGAATCCAACCTATCGCCTACAATCTCCCAAACACTTTGTCCCCATGTAGCTGGGTTACAGCACTGCGCCACCAGTGCCGACACAAGTAGGCCTACTGCTAAATATTGTCCTATGAGTTAACTTTTAGTACTAAACATTGTTCAGTTTCAAATTCTGCATTTCTGGTGATAGTCATTAAAATTGAACAGTAGAGTAAAACAAATTCTAAAGTACATTATTATGGATATAATTTATAGTATGAAAGGAAAAGTACAACTAGCGTGCTCCGCCAGGACAGTACAACTAGCGTGCTCCCCCAGGACAGTACAACTAGCGTGCTCCCCCCGGACAGTACAACTACCGTGCTCCTCCTGGACAGTACAACTAGCGTGCTCCCCCAGGACAGTACAACTAGCGTGCTCCGCCAGGACAGTACAACTAGCGTGCTCCCCCAGGACAGTACAACTAGCGTGTTCCCCCCGGACAGTACAACTACCGTGCTCCTCCTGGACAGTACAACTAGCGTGCTCCCCCAGGACAGTACAACTACCGTGCTCCCCCTGGACAGTACAACTAGCGTCCTCCCCCAGGACAGTACAACTAGCGTGCTCAACCAGGACAGTACAACTAGCGTGCTCCGCCAGGACAGTACAACTAGCGTGCTCTCCCCGGACAGTACAACTACCGTGCTCCCCCAGGACAGTACAACTAGCGTGCTCTCCCCGGACAGTACAACTACCGTGCTCCCCCAGGACAGTACAACTAGCGTGCTCCCCCGGACATTACAACTACCGTGCTCCCCCCGGACAGTACAACTACCGTGCTCCACCCGGACAGTACAACTGCGTGCTCCCCCAGGACAGTACAACTACCGTGGTCCCACCGGACAGTACAACTATCGTGCTCCCCCAGGACAGTACAGTCGTGTTGTGCGTCCATCAAATACATATATAAATAGTTATATTAATAAAAACAACAAACAATAACATTTTATTCGTTATATGCTATAAAAATGAAGTTTGAATAAATATGGGCTGTTAGGGGTTTTAAAGGTTATGAATAATGTATGTTAATGACAATAAAATAATATTAGTATTTTTTTAATCAATGCTTAGGTTATCTTAGAACGTAGCATAATTGGATCACTCTCCCTATCCTATGACGTTCTGTGGCGATAGTAGAGTGTGCCTTGACCAGTTCCGTGGGAGGGAATCTGGACTGTAACAATTAAAGTGGAATTTGAGTGCAAGTTATTTCAAATAGCACCTCTGTTGGTTTAAAAACAATAAAATTTTGGTAATTAAGCTCATCTGAAAATACGAATTATTCCTGAAAAGATGGCAAAATATGAGTTTATATCTCTTTAGGAGGTTGAATTAAACAGCGAAAAACTCATTTTTTACAGAAAAACAGGAGAATTAGTTTTTTATCTGAAAGTGAAAAACCAACCTTTTAAAAATAGTTAATTTTCAACGTTTTTTTCATTTTGCACTTTGTCTTATGCTGAATATCAATATATAATTGGTTTTTTAATAAAATTATTTTTTCGGCCTGAAAAAACATTTTACTCACCTAACCAACCTAACTTATCCTAGCTGTCTATTTACTCAATAAAAATACTTAAGTTGCGTTAAATTTGGGTGCCTGGCCTCTCAACGACTAGGCATATAAGTGGATTCAGTTAGTTGGTGTTTATAATGATCGCGTATGTCCGTTATTCACGATTTGTCGCGAGAGTAGTTTCCCCGTTATATCTTAAGAAATAATTTGTATAGACAAAAATAGTTCAAATTCGTATTCAGCGCAAAAAGCATATAAAATTAAAAAAATGTATTAAAATATAATTTAAATTAACAGAAATATGTCAAAAATACTAAAATTTGTGATTTTGTTTTTTCGATTTTTGGGGTAAAATCCGTGATTTCCGCAACAAAAACTCCTGAAAATATAGTCAATTCTTGACAAATTTCAGTCAGTGGCAAGAGACTGCACAATAACCCAACATTTTATATCTTAAGCTGTGTGTTATTTTCGCTTGCGATTTTTTAATGTCCATATTTTACTGATATCTCCAAGGTATTTGTATATTGATTGACACTGTTCATTGTACGTCGTGTATATGGAGATTCCAAACCCCGGTAGATGCTCCCTGGTGGATGTGGACTACGGGAGTGTCGAAGTAAGGAATGTATGGGAGCCATGTAAAAAAGGACAAACTGTTATTATAGTGGATGTATTGGAACGTAACACAATTTCTCTAACCTTTGTGACTGTAATTACACGAGTTTTGTGAACAGGAATGTCATAACTTTCTAGCAAAATGTATATTTACAAATATATATTTTAAATTTTACATGAAATAAATCTTTAAAATAAAACTAATTTGCACCATTTAATCCAATTTATTGGTGTAGATATGTAATTGGGTACATGTCCGACAATGACAACAGCACCCTGACATAACAGTGCTGCCAATCTTCGAACATTCAGACCTCTAGGTGGGGGATTTAAACATTCCCCCACCTTGAGCACACCAATCAATTTAAAACCAAGAGCTAAGTGCCAATCAATTTAAATAATTTACTATTATCATTTTACTTCACATGTAAACTTGAGTTTAAAGTGATAATTTCCTACATATTTTGGATTCGTATATGGAAAATAGTGCATTTTTGTTTTAATTTATTCCTATTATTCTTAAAAAAGGATTTATGATCCATAAAAGTGATAACAATATGGAGACCAAATATTGTTTTCTTCCTAGACAGCACTAGTAAACTATCTTTTCCTGATCAGTTGGCAGCTCTTGACAAGGATATATGTTGTGTCTTGCTGTGTTGACGTCTGAACGTCACTGAACCCGTTCTGAAGTCTATTTACTGAATTTTCCTAATTCAGTTCAGAGCGCTCTTACAGACGGTACCACAAGAACGAATGGTAATATGCTAATAGCCATCCGTAAGTATAAGAACACTTTGAATAGTTGTAATGTTGCAATTCTCGATCTACACCTGTCAAATAATCAGCTCGTTTGAATGTATGACCGTGTGTGCGAGTAGAAAATGCCCACGTTTATTTATTGTTTTTAAAGTGTATTGTACATTTTGTTCCTTTTTTTTCATTATTATATAGATCGTTGACAAAATATGGTCATGACAATACCGCGCGTCAGAGATTCAAACAAACACCGCTCATGTCAAGGCGGGAAACCCATTACATCGGGTATCATAGTTTGATCGTCCTACAATGTATTGTTCCTTCCTCTCCCTGTGGAGATCAACTGCGCACTTATTAGCCAAGGTAGGAAACTGAAATACAACAATGTCAGTATGAGACTGGTGAAAGCGACTGGGAAAATATGCAACTTCCTCCGTGGCAATATGCGCATGGCATTACAGAACGAAAGAGTAAAATTGTAATGCAGCAGAAATCATAAACCGATATATAATTGAACTTGCTGGCAAAAAAATAGATGTACGTAAAAATATATTTTATATATATTAGTCTGTTGGCCATGGAGAAAGTGTTGCGTTGAACTTTTAGAGCTTCATTGATACACAGAGAATTTTTAATATTGTGACCCTGGTACACCAATCATTTTAGTTAAAAATGCTCTGGATAATTTTGATTTCGGTGGTACATTATCGGAAGTAAATATTTCAGAACTATATCTAATTTTCCAACTAACCAAAGCACCGAACCCTCAAAAGTAATATTTAAAACATGAAAGTGTATATTTAAAATGTATTCTTTCAATTAATATCTGGATTATTTCGACTCAATTAAACCGGTTTCTTCGGTCATTTACCTAATAGATCGTGTTTACAACATGAAGACCACGTAAATGGTTTAAACATGAGTATTTAAGGGATCTTTCCAAGTAACTTAAGGGTACATCAGGCAAATAAAGACTCGAGACAACATTTTTTACTCTCATAAGAACTTTGAATCCAATGATCATGTTCGATTTGAATTTTGTTAAAAATACTGTCAATTTGAAAAAGTACAGTACTATTGTTTTAAGTACATGGTTGTCAAGACATATAGCCGAAGTCAACATTTCTATGGCATTCCTAATCAATTATAAATACCTTTTGCTCACGGGACCAGTTTGTGCGTCCATGTTCTGAAGTATATTATCTAGTATCATGTATGCTATAGTTGCAAATAAGATTCACTCCCTATATATTTTCGAGTTTTTTTTTTTTTTTACCGTTTACCGACTTTACGTATTCTAAGTTAAGTTGAGCCCTATTTCTCGAGTTTTACGTGTTTGGGTCCGTGAGGGGTAGGATTGGTTCACCAATGACGTGAGCAGGGGTTGTATGCGTGAATGGGGGAACATATACATAATCAAATACAATTACGGAATCATATTAGCTAGATTCAAATAATTACATGCTTCTTTATATGCACTGATGTACAAAATTATTCAATAGGATAAATACAAGCTTTTTATCAGGAATACAAAATGGAAGAAACTAATTTTAATGATCAATGCCTAAGAATGTAAATTTCTCTGACTTGTAAAACTGTTATTATTTAATTTCAAATAGACACCACTGCCAAGGTAGAGGTATTGTGTTTAAGTTTTAATATGTAATTATATCACATAACAAGGGTATTAGTAAAAAATAAGACATTCCAATAATGCATCAATTTTTAGTTTTGTATTCGAAAATAACAATGAATGTGTAGTTAGCATCTTGTAAAAGGCAATATCATTGATAAAAAAACATTATTAATTTTTTATTTTATTTATTTTTATTTTATTTATTTATTACTTTAAGGTGGATACAAAATCAAGGCCTCACCAAGTTACGCAAAACTTGTCGGTGAGGTCCTATAGTAAATAAGAAAGAAAAAAAAACGTAGTACAAAAAAAAAAAAAATACATGCATATATACTTATATATATATTTTATAGTGTTATTTATTAGTAATTATTGGCGGTTTAGGGCAGGCACCTATTTAACAAAATAAAAAATGCAGCTTATAATATGACAAGACTATGCATTACAATAGAAGGTATGAATACAATAACTGTAGAATGTGGCTACACCAGATATGCCTGGTGAAAGTTTGTAGATAATTTTTCCTGTTTGCCAAAACATTCCTGCTCTCTACTCTATGCCCTATTCCTATTCCCTCAACAACACTTGGATCGGCAGTAGGTGAATTATATGTTATAATGTAAACAAACACAAGGTGATATAACCTTAGCGTGTTTTCTTATTGTAATTTAACTATTGAAAATACTATTTGAATTCTAAAACGAATATATGTTTAATTTGTAAAATTTATTGAACAGTGCAGTGTCTTTGATGTGTTAATGTCATATTTATTACTTGGTAGATTGCCCGTTTCTGGGTCAATGTTTATCTAGGCTGTGTAATTATGGTAAATAGTCCCTTTCAGTGCACCTTTTCTTCCAAGAAAAACCCGTTAGAATAAATGATGAAATTACTAAAGAAACACAATAAATAATCTAAATTAGACTGTATCTGTGAACTTACATTACTCAAACAATATTGTAAGGTGAGTTTGTTCTGTATTCAATTAGTGTGATAGTGAAGTGATTTGGTGTAATAGTGAAGTGATTATGTGAATAGCAGGAAATAATGTATGTCAGTGAGTTGTTCTGTTATTATGATTACGATGATAAATGCAGAGAAATAGAGAGAAACAAAATTAAAAATTATTTATATGGCCTTGTGAGTGTAAAAGAATCAGAGCTAGATCAACCAGAGCCTTCAACTTATTACTCAGGTATCTTAGTATAGGCTGCAATTACAGCAGTATTTCAATCATCGTTAGGCCTATTTATTCCTGTAATTAGCCACTGATAAATAGCTTTTTTAAAATTATTATAATTATTTAGGTTTTCTATCTCACTAGACAACATATTATATAAATAAGGAACAACATAGTTTGGTAACCTTTCTCCATATACTGTTCTAGGGATAGGTGTAGCATATTTGACAACATTTCTAGTAGTACGTGGCCTTATGGTTCTTTTTTTAAATTCATCCTTAGAATAAAACTCAAGTAGCATTAAAAACATATAAAGCCCTTTAGGAGAAAGTTCTCCTACAACACTGTATTGCTGATTATTATCTACTGTGACTAGACCTAATCTAATATCATTTTTATACAGAGTTTTCAAACATTTGTTTTGAAGATTAGTAATAATGTTAATATGAGTGTCTGCTGCAGTTCCCCACACTGTAATTCCATATCACATAATAGACTCGAACAGAGATTTGTATACAGTATGTTTTACTGCTGTACTAAGCTTGTTTTCTAGTTTGTTCATCATGACAACACATGGTCTAAGTTTTTTATGAAGTGTATGTATATGATCTTTCCAAGTCAGTTTTTTGTCTACAGTAAGTCCTAGGTATTTAACTTTATCTAGAATTCTTATGTCTTTGCATAGACACTGCTTAAGCCCATGCAGACATTCACAATCATGATGTTTAATGTTTATAGTTGTTTCAATTTTCATATTTTTAGGGCATATGTGCATGAGGCTAGTTTTATTGAAATTTATAACTAGACCTTTATCATGAGCCCATATGGTAAAAATTCTAAAATCATTTTGTAATAATTGTTCAGCTATTTTTAAATCTTTATGTTCGGCCAGCAACAGGACATCATCTGCATAAGCAAAAACATGGCAATTTTTAATTTTTTCTGATATTTCATTTAAGTATATTATGAACAAAACTGGTCCAATTTGGCTTCCTTGAGGCACTCCAAATTTGATATTTTTTTCATAACTTATTGTGTTTAGAGATTTCACCATAAACTTTCTATTTTCTAAATAGCTTTTGAACCAGTTTAAGTAGGGACCCCTCACCCCTATTTTGTATAAAGCAGACACTATATGGTTGTGCTCTACAGTATCAAAAGCTTTTGAAAAATCAATGAAAAGGGCTAGTCCATGACATTTATTGTTCATTATATTATTAGCAGTGTAAGCAAAATTTTCCAAAGCCTTTACTGTGCTGCAATTTTTCCTAAAACCGTACTGTTTGCTACTCAGAATGTTATTTTCCGTCAGATATTTATTCAATGAATCTAACACATATTTTTCCATTATCTTTCCTATCACAGGCAAAATTATTGCCTGTGATAAGATAAACTTATCTTCAATAAAACAATTGAAGATAAGTTTATGATCACATTGAAGACTTAGTACATTTACTAACGGTACATTTTCTCTTCATTCGTTCTGCATTTACAGCGTCGAAGCCACGTAGAGATGTCATCCATATTAATTTGAAGCCACGTTGCTGCTATGACGTCACCAGGTTGAGTCATGATTGCACCGCCATCTACCAGTGGGAGGGCATCCAATAATATAGTTGTTAGAGTACTCCAGCAAGTGTATTGAATACTGTTTACACCAAATGTGTAATGTTGTCAAATGGACATGTCAAGTTGTAAATGTTATTATTGGACTTAGAAAGTGTTTATTGAACTGTAAGTAACATAAATAAAAACTGTATATGTATAGAAACTTTCTAAACAAATTTAAATATCTAGAGGGTTCCTAAACCGTTGACTTTTGTGTATAGTATAAATTTAACTATCACCTCGTCAATGAATATTAAAATGTTTGATTTATTTGTAATGTGAAATATGTTCCGTTCAGATATCCTTTACCTACCATTGTATACTAATGTCGTAGACGTAACTAGATATACTGCATGCATACACCATACACCCAAGTTTTACATTAATGTCGTAGACTGTTTGCTTCCATATGCATACACCCAAGTTTTACACTAATGTCGTAGACTGTTTGCTTCCATATGCATACACCCAAGTTTTACATTAATGTCGTAGACTGTTTGCTTCCATATGCATACACCCAAGTTTTACACTAATGCCGTAGACTGTTTGCTTCCATATGCATACACCCAAGTTTTACACTAATGTCGTAGACGTAACTAGATATACTGCATGCATACACCCAAGTTTTACATTAATGTCGTAGACTGTTTGCTTCCATATGCATACACCCCAGTTTTACACTAATGTCGTAGCCGTATACTGCATGCATACACCCAAGTTCTACATTAATGTCGTAGACTGTTTGCTTCCATATGCATACACCCAAGTTTTACACTAATGTCGTAGCCGTAACTAGATATACTGCATGCATACACCCAAGTTTTACGTTAATGTCGTAGACTGTTTGCTTCCTTATGCATACACCCAAGTTTTACACTAATGTCGTAGCCGTAACTAGATATACTGCATGCTTACACCCAAGTTTTACACTAATGTCGTAGCCGTAACTAGATATACTGCATGCATACACCCAAGTTTAACATTAATGTCGTAGACGTAACTAGATATACTGCATGCATACACCCAAGTTTTACACTAATGTCGTAAACGTAACTAGATATACTGCATGCATACACCCAAGTTTTACACTAATGTCGTAGCCGTAACTAGATATACTGCATGCATACACCCAAGTTTTACACTAATGTCGTAGCCGTAACTTATACTGCATGCATACACCCAAGTTTTACAGTAATGTCGTAGCCGTAACTAGATATACTGCATGCATACACCCAAGTTTAACATTAATGTCGTAGACGTAACTAGATATACTGCATGCATACACCCAAGTTTTACACTAATGTCGTAAACGTAACTAGATATACTGCATGCATACACCCAAGCTTTACACTAATGTCGTAGGCGTAACTAGATATACTGCATGCATACACTCAAGTTCTACATTAATGTCGTAGACTGTTTGCTTCCATATGCATACACCCAAGTTTTACACTAATGTCGTAGACTGTTTGTTTCCATATGCATACACCCAAGTTTTACATTAATGTCGTAGACTGTATGCTTCCATATGCATACACCCAAGTTTTACACTAATGTCGTAGACTGTTTGCTTCCATATGCATACACCCAAGTTTTACATTAATGTCGTAGACTGTTTACTTCTATATGCATACACCCAAGTTCTACATTAATGTCGTAGACGTAACTAGATATACTGCATGCATACACCCAAGTTCTACATTAATGTCGTAGACGTAACTAGATATACTGCATGCATACACCCAAGTTTTACACTAATGTCGTAGACGTAACTAGATATACTGCATGCATTCACCCAAGTTTTACACTAATGTCGTAGACTGTTTGCTTCCATATGCATACACCCAAGTTTTACATTAATGTCGTAGACTGTTTACTTCTATATGCATACACCCAAGTTCTACATTAATGTCGTAGACGTAACTAGATATACTGCATGCATACACCCAAGTTCTACATTAATGTCGTAGACGTAACTAGATATACTGCATGCATACACCCAAGTTTTACACTAATGTCGTAAACGTAACTTGATATACTGCTTGCATACACCTAAGTTTTCCTTTTACCCCAATGAACAAAAATGATTTTCTATTCTTTATCTTCTTAAGCCTATGCGTTATTAGTATTGATACAATCTTAATGAGGTTCCTAGCACTAAATATGTTAAAATTCCTATAGCTGTTTAGTGATGGGTGACTTCCCACGCAAAAATGGCATCTGATTGCAAGTAGTTTAGGGGATTACCTAGCGTGCACCGCACAACTGGAATAGGTATAGTAAACTGTATGAAATATCAACTGACGGAGAGTAAAAGATTATTCACTAATCATTTAGGGTTTAAGGGTTTACTTCATTCTGCTAACATTGTTTCGAAGGTAAGGTTCAATTAGTTGATTTTTTTATTTAGACAGTATATAAGGTGGCTCATATACTGTACGTAGTGAGGGAACTCTTATGAGGCCCACTCATCTACGATAGTATAACTCATTTCTGATGTGCGACACCAAGAACCGTTGCCTAAAAAAAAGAGAAAAAAACTAGAATAAATGGAGAAAAAGAGTGGTGTAATTAAGGAAGCTATCAAACCAAAGAAATACTTATGAATATTTGAACCAATAAAAATTTATAATATTTGCAACAATATTTAAAACAATAAACTATATTCTAAAACATATGAAATAGGATTTTAAAATAGCTTCTCATGTATAATAATCATAATGGTTAATTTAACTGCTGTGGGTTGTGATTGGCGGATAGGACCTCGTCGTTACCGATATGTGTACTTTATTTAAAATTAAAATAGGAGTTGTTTTTTCAACTCTATTTCATTTTTTTAAATTAACAACTTAAAAATAAACAGTATCCATAGCCAGTGGGCTACACGTTCAACAGTGACAACAATAGCCTGACATAACAGTGCTGCCAATCTTTGAACATCCAAATCTCTATGTGGGGGTTTAAACATTCTACATAACAATTAAGATACGAGTCCGACAAGAACAATAGTAACCTGACAAAGCAGTGCTGCCAATCTTTGAACATTCATACCTCTATGTGGGGGATTTAACAGTACCCATAGCCAGAGGGGATAGACGACCAACAATGACAGCAGTAGTCTGACACAGCAGTGCTGCCAATCTTAGAACATTCAAATAAATATGTGGGGGGTTTAAACATTCTACATAGCAATTGGGATACGAGTTCGACAAGGACAATAGTAACCTGACACAGCAGTGCTGCCGATCTTTGAACATTCATCCTGTATGTTGGAGATTTAAGAGTCTCCGCAGCCACAGGGTATAGACGTCCGACAATGACAACAGTAGCATCTCACAGCAGTGCTGCCAATCATTGAACATCCCAAACCCTATGTGGGGTATTTAAACAGTCTTCATAGAAAGTGGGAGACACATCAGAAAGTGAAAGCAGTAACCTGACAAAGCAGTGCTGCCAATCTTTGAACATACAAATACCCATGTGGAGGATCTAAACACTCTCCATTGGCAGTGGGATACACGTCAGTCAATGACAACTGTAGGCAGGCACAGCAGTGCTACCAATCTTTGAACATACAAATCCCTATGTGGGGGATGTAAATAGTCTCCATAGACAGTGGGATACACATCAGTCAATGACAATTGTAGCCTGACACAGCAGTGCTGCAAATTTTTGCACATTCAGACCTCTATGTGGTCGATTTAAACAGTCTCCTTAAGCCTAGTCCCCACTTGGAAATAATGATTGCAAACAATTTCTTGTTTCGCCTTAATTTTTGTAAACAGTTTGCAAACATGACAAACTCATGTTTGCAAACTATTTTGAAACAAAATAGAAACATAATTGTTTGTCATTCATTTGTGTCCACAATAGCAGGACGGTGTTTCCCGAGATGTGAACTGAAGACCTTCTTGGTTCGTTTCCGAACCTATCAGAACCATCCCACTTTCTTGGGCCAACTGCCTCTTTTTTATCACACAATGCTTAGTGTTCACGTCGAAATTTTATTTTAAAACTTTTACTTATTTATTTATTATTTGTCCATGTCATCGGTGCTCACGTCAAAAACTAGCGCTATTTCGTTCAGGGCGTCATCTTTCTTATCCCTGTTTTTATAACCTGGAGAAGTTATGTCCTACAAAACTCTACGAGAATGAAACTCTTCAATTTATTTCCAAATCTGTTCCTGGTTCCACACAGTAGTGCACATCTTGAACGGTTACGACCGGTACTTCACACTTGCAAGTCGCCTGAAAGCACCGCTGGCGCCCACATTCGAGCTCCCTTTTCCCTTATAATTTTGTCTTCTAGTCGGAAATATGTTTGCGTGTTTTCCATTTGGTCTTGAAAACAGAAAACACTTTTTCTCGGTCCCAGAAACACGCTTAAATGTTTCCCAACTGTTTGCAAACAGTTGGGAAACATCACAAAAACACTGAAACAGTTGAGAAACAGTTTGCAAACACTGTTTCCGTAAACATGTTTGTAAGTTAGACAGTGATGATACAAGTTCGGCAATGACAATAGTATAAAGCCAACCGATTGGAGTGAAAGCCGTTGATGCAAAACATGTCACTCAACTCTTTAATGTCGTGGTTATTCATTATACTAATTAATATGCTTTTGTTCCTGTGATCGTTTTCTGAGACCACTTGATTAAGGGATGAACATTCTTGGTGCTTCATCCACTCTCAATGTAGACCAGTATTTATTTCATTGGCTAATCGAATTTCTCAAAATCAATCTTTACACAATCCTTGATGGAATTTCAAGGCAGGTAATTGCAACTAACTATTATCGATCATGTCTACTGTACATAGAGTGTATATAAGGGAGTACATATCAAGGGATGATACATCTGGAGAGCCTAACGCTAGAAACTAACCGCCTGAGTAACTCTCTTGTCACAGTAAGTAGGTTTCATTTACAACAGTTTTACTGTGACTATTGTCAAATTACAGTTTGTATTGATGTGGATTTTGGCTAAAACCGAGTTACAGTGCAACACACTTTGATTCCAATCGATAAAAAAACAGGTCAACCACACTCTTATGAATGCATTAGAATGTACTAACCAGTGTATCGGTTATGTAGCTCAAGGACACTTGTGCAAACATTTCTCGTATTTGCTAAAAACCGATATCTCATTTATTTACAGGGACATTCCAAAAAGTGCAACAATAATTAATACATAAAGTATGAATTTAATATTAATTTCTATAACTATTATAAAAACATTAAATACATTGTAAGTGATTGTGTACATCGGTCCTTGTATAAGAGTAGCTCTGAACCTCAAAGCATGAGCACAATTTTCTCATTAAATTGTCAAACGTTCAAATCATGCACATACATAGACACACAAGTGAAGGCTTAAAACAAGTTTACGATGTATAATTTTTTATAAGAGTTCATTTAAATACATCTCACAAATGATATTTTAGTGAAATTGAAATGATTATGTATGAATATGTTTTGTATGATATTTAATAGAGGATAGGTTAAACCTGGGATGTAAATAAATAATTAAGGGACTAGTGTTAATTAAAATACTGTAAAGATAAAACAGTGTTTCCGTGATTGAATTAACTCGTAGTCACTAAACTACGCAATTAATTTTAAACGCCAGTTTTTGTTTTTGTGGTAATTAATGGTGGTGGAATTCATGTAGTCGTAAGTGTCCAATTTGGCAGCGAAAGGACGAGTTGCGTGTGTAAAACCCATTATTGGCGGGGCTCGGCCTTATTACAACGTAGGACCGCCAATTAACGCACTATTTATGGGCTATGAAATATTGGCAACTAGGCAAAGTAGGCCTACTTTTAAGAGGGTTCAAAAAGACTTTCTATATGTTTGGTAACTCCTAGCCTTAGTACCGCTGAAATAGGTTGTCATAAATTTAAAGTCACTGTTGTAATATTATACAAATGCACTGATGTGAGTGAGATGCACTGTGTGGTGTAAGTGAGACAGAGAAGTATTTGCCCCCCTCCCACTGCGTAATTCAATTTAAAAGTTGTCATGGTAACCAGACCGGTAAGCCGCGTGTTGACGGCGCAGTAGCAAGCCACGCCCACTTTACCTCATTATCAGCAGTGACTGTTGGTTAGTTTGATTAGCACCAACGAATCAAGCTTAGAACGAGTTAATTAAATCACTATTTAGTTAACTAAACACTGTTGCTGAAGTTGAAAACTTGAAGGCGGAATTTAGTCACGCCCGTGAAGCAAGGCTGCTCAGCGGTGGACTGATTACCTTCTGCCACTGGAACCCCTAGATGCGCTAAATATAACAAGCGGGCAATCGCTTACCATCCGGTCCATCAGCAGTGGGTTATATAGAACATCGTGCAGAAAGTCTGTTGCTGACAGACTATAATATCATGGGCTAGTTATGGAAAAATCTGGAAAATGGGTAGGAAAATAAGAACATTTCTTCGCCCACCCACACATAAGGTGATACTGTAGTAGTTTTCAATGAAGGACACGCCATTTGCCCTTTCGTAGTATTTTGTCATTACACCCACGCCAACTGCTCAGTCGCGGTTGTTTGTCATTAAGGCCACATAGCAACTGCTCAGTCAACCATTAGAGCCAACATCCTAGCCATCTCGTAGCTATTTGTACCATATCGCCACTCACTATCTTTGCGTTGTATCATTATCATCATCATCTTGCCTGAACTCACGTAGTAATTAGCCTTTATCATCACCTCCTTGTACGGTCCTATACTTTGCCATTATCATCAACACAGTGCCTGAACTCACGTAGTAATTAGCCTTTATCATCACCACCTTGTCCACTCCTATACTTTGCCATTATCATCAACACAGTGCCTGAACTCACGTAGTAATTAGCCTTTATCACACAACCTTGTCCGCTTCTATACTTTGCCATTATCATCAACACAGTGCCTGAACTCACGTAGTAATTAGCCTTTATCATCACCACCTTGTCCAATTCTATACTTTGCCATTATCATCAACACAGTGCCTGAACTCACGTAGAAATTAGCCTTTATCATCACCACCTTGTCCACTTCTATACTTTGCCATTATCATCAACACAGTGCCTGAACTCACGTAGTAATTAGCCTTTATCATCACCACCTTGTCCACTTCTATACTTCGCCACTATCATCAACACAGTGCCTGAACTCACGTAGTAATTAGCCTTTTATCATCACTACCTTGTCCGCTCCTATACTTTGCCATTATCATCAACACAGTGCCTGAACTCACGTAGTAATTAGCCTTTATTACACCATCTTGTCCGCTTCTATACTTTGCCATTATCATCAACACAGTGCCTGAACTCACGTAGTAATTAGCCTTTATCACACCACCTTGTCCGCTTCTATACTTTGCCATTATCATCAACACAGTGCTTAAACTCACGTAGTAATTAGCCTTTATCATCACCACCTTGTCCGCTTCTATACTTTGCCATTATCATCAACACAGTGCTTAAACTCACGTAGTAATTAGCCTTTATCATCACCACCTTGTCCGCTTCTATACTTTGCCATTATCATCAACACAGTGCCTAAACTCACGTAGTAATTAGCCTTTATCACACCACCTTGTCCGCTTCTATACTTTGCCATTATCATCAACACAGTGCCTAAACTCACGTAGTAATTAGCCTTTATCACACCACCTTGTCCGCTTCTATACTTTGCCATTATCATCAACACAGTGCCTAAACTCACGTAGTAATTAGCCTTTATCACACCACCTTGTCCGCTTCTATACTTTGCCATTATCATCAACACAGTGCCTGAACTCACGTAGTAATTAGCCTTTATTACACCATCTTGTCCGCTTCTATACTTTGCCATTATCATCAACACAGTGCCTGAACTCACGTAGTAATTAGCCTTTATCACACCACCTTGTCCGCTCCTATACTTTGCCACTATCATCAACACAGTGCCTGAACTCACGTAGTAATTAGCCTTTATCATCACCACCTTGTCCACTTCTATACTTTGCCACTATCATCAACACAGTGCCTGAACTCACGTAGTAATTAGCCTTTATCATCACCACCTTGTCCACTTCTATACTTTGCCATTATCATCAACACAGTGCCTGAACTCACGTAGTAATTAGCCTTTATCATCACCACCTTGGCCGCTCCTATACTTTGCCTTTATCATCAACACAGTGCTTGAACTCACGTAGTAATTAGCCTTTATCACACCACCTTGTCCGCTCCTATACTTCGCCACTATCATCAACACAGTGCCTGAACTCACGTAGTAATTAGCCTTTATCATCACCACCTTGTCCGCTTCTATACTTTGCCATTATCATCAACACAGTGCCTAAACTCACGTAGTAATTAGCCTTTATCACACCACCTTGTCCGCTTCTATACTTTGCCATTATCATCAACACAGTGCTTAAACTCACGTAGTAATTAGCCTTTATCATCACCACCTTGTCCGCTTCTATACTTTGCCATTATCATCAACAGTGCCTGAACTCACGTAGTAATTATCCTTTATCACACCACCTTGTCCGCTTCTATACTTTGCCATTATCATCAACAGTGCCTGAACTCACGTAGTAATTAGCCTTTATCATCACCACCTTGTCCGCTTCTATACTTTGCCATTATCATCAACACAGTGCCTAAACTCACGTAGTAATTAGCCTTTATCACACCACCTTGTCCGCTTCTATACTTTGCCATTATCGTCAATACAGTGCTTGAACTCACGTAGTAATTAGCCTTTATCATCACCAACTTGTCCGCTTCTATACTTTGCCATTATCATCAACAGTGCTTGAACTCACGTAGTAATTAGCCTTTATCATCACCACCTTGTCCGCTTCTATACTTTGCCATTATCATCAACAGTGCTTGAACTCACGTAGTAATTAGCCTTTATCACACCACCTTGTCCGCTTCTATACTTTGCCATTATCATCAATACAGTGCTTGAACTCACGTAGTAATTAGCCTTTATCACACCACCTTGTCCGCTTCTATACTTTGCCATTATCATCAATACAGTGCTTGAACTCACGTAGTAATTAGCCTTTATCACACCACCTTGTCCGCTTCTATACTTTGCCATTATCATCAATACAGTGCTTGAACTCACGTAGTAATTAGCCTTTATCACACCACCTTGTCCGCTTCTATACTTTGCCATTATCATCAATACAGTGCTTGAACTCACGTAGTAATTAGCCTTTATCACACCACCTTGTCCGCTTCTATACTTTGCCATTATCATCAATACAGTGCTTGAACTCACGTAGTAATTAGCCTTTATCACACCACCTTGTCCGCTTCTATACTTTGCCATTATCATCAATACAGTGCTTGAACTCACGTAGTAATTAGCCTTTATCACACCACCTTGTCCGCTTCTATACTTTGCCATTATCATCAACAGTGCTTGAACTCACGTAGTAATTAGCCTTTATCACACCACCTTGTCCGCTTCTATACTTTGCCATTATCATCAATACAGTGCTTGAACTCACGTAGTAATTAGCCTTTATCATCACCAACTTGTCCGCTTCTATACTTTGCCATTATCGTCAATACAGTGCTTGAACTCACGTAGTAATTAGCCTTTATCACACCACCTTGTCCGCTTCTATACTTTGCCATTATCGTCAATACAGTGCTTGAACTCACGTAGTAATTAGCCTTTATCATCACCAACTTGTCCGCTTCTATACTTTGCCATTATCGTCAATACAGTGCCTAAACTCACGTACTAATTAGCCTTTATCACACCACCTAGTCCGCTTCTATACTTTGCCATTATCGTCAATACAGTGCTTGAACTCACGTAGTAATTAGCCTTTATCACACCACCTTGTCCGCTTCTATACTTTGCCATTATCATCAACACAGTGCCTGAACTCACGTAGTAATTAGCCTTTACCACACCACCTTGTCCGCTTCTATACTATGTCATTATCATCAACACAGTGCCTGAACTCACATAGTAATTAGCCTTTATCACACCACCTTGTCCGCTTCTATACTTTGCCATTATCATCAACACAGTGCCTGAACTCACGTAGTAATTAGCCTTTACCACACCACCTTGTCCGCTTCTATACTATGTCATTATCATCAACACAGTGCCTGAACTCACATAGTAATTAGCCTTTATCACACCACCTTGTCCGCTTCTATACTATGTCATTATCATCAACACAGTGCCTGAACTCACGTAGTAATTAGCCTTTATCATACCACCTTGTCCGCTTCTATACTATGTCATTATCATCAACACAGTGCTTGAACTCACGTAGTAATTAGCCTTTATCACACCACCTTGTCCGCTTCTATACTTTGCCATTATCATCAACACAGTGCCTGAACTCACGTAGTAATTAGCCTTTATCACACAACCTTGTCCGCTTCTATACTTTGCCATTATCATCAACACAGTGCCTGAACTCACGTAGTAATTAGCCTTTATCATCACCACCTTGTCCGCTTCTATACTTTGCCATTATCATCAACACAGTGCCTGAAGTCACGTAGTAATTAGCCTTTATCAAACCACCTTGTCCACTTCTATACTTTGCTATTATCATCAACACAGTGCTTGAACTCACGTAGTAATTAGCCTTTATCATCACCACCTTGTACGGTCCTATACTTTCCCACTATCGTCAACAAAGTGCTTGAACTCACGTAGAAATCACCACCTTGTCCGCTCCTATACTTTGCCATTATCATCAACACAGTGCCTGAACTCACGTAGTAATTAGCCTTTATCACACAACCTTGTCCGCTTCTATACTTTGCCATTATCATCAACACAGTGCCTGAACTCACGTAGTAATTAGCCTTTATCACACCACCTTGTCCGCTTCTATACTTTGCCATTATCATCAACACAGTGCCTGAACTCACGTAGTAATTAGCCTTTATCATCACCACCTTGTCCGCTTCTATACTTTGCCATTATCATCAACACAGTGCCTGAAGTCACGTAGTAATTAGCCTTTATCACACAACCTTGTCCGCTTCTATACTTTGCCATTATCATCAACACAGTGCCTGAACTCACGTAGTAATTAGCCTTTATCATCACCACCTTGTCCGCTTCTATACTTTGCCATTATCATCAACACAGTGCCTGAACTCACGTAGTAATCACCACCTTGTCCGCTTCTATACTTTGCCATTATCATCAACACAGTGCCTGAACTCACGTAGTAATTAGCCTTTATCATCACCACCTTGTCCGCTTCTATACTTTGCCATTATCATCAACACAGTGCCTGAACTCACGTAGTAATTAGCCTTTATCATCACCACCTTGTCCGCTTCTATACTTTGCCACTATCATCAACACAGTGCCTGATCTCACGTAGTAATTAGCCTTTATTATCACTACCCTGTCCTATCCTATACTTTGCCACTATTGTCTAGTTTTTTCACTTCTACCCAGTCCTTTCATATTACTTTAGGCTCACTCGTAATTTGTTTTATAGTCTAGTTTCCTTAACGATATATGGGGAAAATTTAGAACAGGAAATTCACAATAGGTATCTTATTTTCTAATGCAGTGTTAAGTCGTTTTGTGGGAGGTTAAGTGGATAAAAGAGCACGTTAAATCATATCACATTTCGATATCAAATTAAGGAGCGCTAAAAGTGTCAGAATTTCTTATTTCAACAATTTATGAAAGAGGCAAGTTTTGACACTTATAAATTATTGAGCTTAACTAATAATGCATTATTTTTATTCAATTGAATGTTGAAATGCTGTTAAAGTTTTACAAGTAAATATTTTCTAAAAAAAATATTTAAAAACCATTTTAATGCAGCAACTGTGTATTGTGTAAGTACAAAAGTATAGTAATAAATGAATTCAGTATAAAACAATATTACATGATTGTGTTACTACAAAATACTCAGCTGTTTCATTGTGGCAGATTTTACTTTTGTTTTACTTCATCGAACATATTAATTGCTCTATTACCAGAATCACTAACTGTTGTCTGATGTAGTTTTTTTAATAATAAATAAATTAGTTTTTTCTTTGAGTTCATGTGTACTTGAAATAGTGTTGTGTACCTGTTTTATTATTAAATAAATAATAATGTTGTATTATGTAAATAAGGAGTTTACTAACATCGAAAAAGTGGACATGGAAGTTTATTTCAAATAAGAATTTCTTAACCCTTAAAATGGCAGTTTTTCATTTTTGAACAACACGCACGCTCATCGTATTTCACGTCATATAATAGTATGTTCGGTTTAATGTAGCGAAGATATCTAGGTACCATTGGAAAGAGGATAAGTTTATCTTTCTGATCAGCTCACTGGCTCACTTTTATTTTGAACCTCTTTGTTTTGCAAACGTGATTGTTGATGTAATACGCTAATACTGGTACGCTTTTTGGTAGTTTTAAATATAAAAATAAATTTTATAAAAAAACTAATAAACCCTTTACAGTATATTTTCTAAAAGTAGACGAAATTTAGCAGCTTTTGGCAATATTGGAACTAAACATTTTTAATGTTTTTTCATTTCGTAAGTATAGTTCCTTTTTAAAAAATTTTAATTTAATGTTTTTATTATTTAACATATAGCAAACATACACATTTTTTCAAGGTTAAACATATTTTTATAGTAATTTTTACTATTCCCTGATAAAAAGGATGAATACATTTTTAGTATTTGAATACTTTATAGATTTTTAATAACATTTTCAAAATACGCTTGCGACACAGTGCAAAATGGCCCGCAACTACATAAATTTTAACCACTACTTCTAGGATTATACGTTCAGGGCTCATAGTGAAAAAACCATTTAGTGTATTAAAATAATACTTA
This sequence comes from Stictocephala bisonia, assembly GCA_035578905.1. Lineage (NCBI taxonomy): Eukaryota > Metazoa > Arthropoda > Insecta > Hemiptera > Membracidae > Stictocephala > Stictocephala bisonia. The sequence continues at coordinate 109,454 of JAQJVL010002232.1, forward strand.
GAATAAAAAATTCTTAAACCCACGTGTAAAACCTAAATCTATCGTGAAAAATAAAGATTCCCATAAGCAATTTCAAAGTTGACCGCCATACTGGAAAATGGCATCCGAATTTTTAAATTTGAACTCTGTGATGGTAATGAACATAAAAAATGAGGTGAAGTCCCTCTTTTAAAGTTTTCTGTAAAATTAGTACTTTTTGAGGTCCCAATTGTGGCCACCTTGAATTGATCACTCTGTATAATGTAAGTATTTGAGAATGTAGGAATACTTGAATGGCAGTAGGCTACAAACAAAATAGTTGAATAGATTTATTATTTTCTTACATGTAACCAATATTGCTGCTAATTTCAAGTACTCTTCACAAAAGTGTAAACTTTATGTCTTAAAATCATATTACGATTTCCGCTTGGATTTAATGCAACAACGAAGCCGTGACGACACAGACCCCTATAACGCAAGCATCATTGCAGTATAGGAAGTGGGCCGACCTCCTCTTTAGAAGTCTTGGGCCTCTCCACCTCCCCACATGCACACATCATACATAGGTCGGCTTCTAACTGCCACTCCACCACCCCTCATGGCCCTCATACACACAGCATACATTGGTCGGCTTCTAACTGCCGCTCATGGCCACCACCCCTCATGGCCATCATACAAACATCATACATTGGTCGGCTTCTAACTGCCACTCCACCACCCCTCATGGCCATCATACACGGTCGGCTTCTAACTGCCGCTCCACCACCTCTCATGGCCATCATACACACATCATACATCGGTCGGCTACTAACTGCCGCTCCACCACCACTCATGGCCATCATACACACATCATACATCGGTCGGCTTCTAACTGCCACTCCACCACCCCTCATGGCCCTCATACACACAGCATACATTGGTCGGCTTCTAACTGCCGCTCATGGCCACCACCCCTCATGGCCATCATACAAACATCATACATCGGTCGGCTTCTAACTGCCGCTCCACCACCTCTCATGGCCATCATACACACATCATACATCGGTCGGCTACTAACTGCCGCTCCACCACCCCTCATGGCCATCATACACACATCATACATCGGTCGGCTTCTAACTGCCACTCCACCACCCCTCATGGCCCTCATACACACAGCATACATTGGTCGGCTACTAACTGCCACTCATGACCACCACCCCTCATGGCCATCATACAAACATCATACATCGGTCGGCTTCTAACTGCCGCTCCACCACCTCTCATGGCCATCATACACACATCATACATCGGTCGGCTTCTAACTGCCGCTCCACCACCTCTCATGGCCATCATATATCCGTTGGCTACTAACTGCCGCTCCACCACCCCTCATGGCCATCATACACACATCATACATCGGTCGGCTTCTAACTGCCGCTCCACCACCCCTTATGGCTCTCATACATACATCATACATCGGTCTGCTTCTAACTGCCACTCCGCCACCCCTCATGGCCATCATACACATATTATACATCAGTCGACTTCTAACTGCCGCTCCACCACACCATTATACACACAGTTTACAAGACGAGTAATGAATATAAGTAATTCCGTGGTTTTATTTCAAATATAAAACATTTTATATGATGACCAATCATGTCCTTTAGAATGTGTGGCTGATTTTAATCTCACGAGTTTTTGTGTGGGTTCCAGGCACTTCTATAAAACAATAATAGCTGATTGTTCCTCATATTGTGTGACCGGATGTGATTTAGGTTCGACCTTGCGTTGAATACGTCATTTGACGACCAAGTATTATAAAGTAGGTATTTATGCTATTATATTTATTGTTTTGTGATATTAGTTGTTTTTGCTTTATCAGTGTACATAAATCCCTTTAATAATAGCTAAGAGCCACCAGTAGCCGACGTGAAGACACCTAAGTAAGACTCCATACGACTTCAACAGGCCTCTCGAAGGGAGCTGCTGTTTTAAATTGAATTTGTTTCAAATTAAGATGGCAGGGGCTGTCGGTCATGTTGGTTTTAAACCCATAAGAACAATTTTATTTGCAAATCCATATTTTTTCGTTAATGTTTTACCAAAATTTGTGTATGAGGTGTCATTTTAAACGTTTAGAATCATTCTGCGCATTAGGTTTGCTTTTGAACGCCTTGTTTTGGAAAATAGGTGAAAATAAACGCTTCAAACTAAATATTATTATTTTTTTCAATAAAACTAATTAGGAATTCACAAAGCAATTCCAATGAGCAATTTCATTCTTGATCAAATGCAGTTTGTTTGGAAAAATCCATTTAAAAATAACTTTTTAGTTTGGATACACGTGTGATCATATGCCTGGCTCGAAAATAGCATTGTTCTTATGGCGATTATAGGCATTAAAAACAACATGACCGACAGCCTCTACTGTATAAGCTAAAACTACTGTATTAAAGACAATCGCCGTATGGGCGGCGCCCGGTGAAACCCTTCCGCAGAACCACGACTTGCGGAGTGGCTGCACACACATTACGCCAAGCAGTCGACGTAAAGTAGCAGAACTGTCCAAGGGGATAGGCATGAATAGTACTCTTTATTACGATAACAACAAGTAGGCCTACTGTCCACTCTCATTGTGATAAGGTCCAAATGTTGTTCATTGTTGTAGTTCTAATTATTTTAATGTTTTAGAAGTTGAATTAATACTATTTTGGAATTATAAGTAGATCGTTTATTAATAGTTGCTGGCGGATTATTAGTGATTTTAGTAACTAATAGATCATGTTATATTGGGAATAATTAACACTTTCCCGATGTTTAATTTTCTTCATGCATAGACACTGCAAGTTTAGGCTATCAATTAACCACAATTTTAATGAATATAAAAGTAATTATTTTGCCAAAATCCACAGTTAAAAAGCTTTAGCATGTTTACAAATATTAATAATACACAATCAACAATAATTCTTTTGTTTTAATAACAGGCTGAAGAATCAATTAGAGTAAAGGCTCTGGAGGCATTGGTTTGTATTAGGAGTGATGAAGAACTCTTTTTATTTTCATTAATCGCTTTCCTTCTCAGTTTAATTAATATAGGCTATTCATTTAGAACGTGTCATTAGTACACATGTTTATTACAAAT
>JAQJVL010002233.1:0-112546 GCA_035578905.1 Stictocephala bisonia
GTTTAGAAAATTTATAACAGAATTTTTTATGAGACTAAAAAATTTTAAAACTTCGTATATGTGGTCTCAATTAAAGTACCTACACGCTATTAAAGTTGCAAAATGATCTGGTCATTATTTTTACTACAGTGAAATTTCAAATATCACAAGTAATCTGAAACTGTAAAAAATTGTGTATTTTTCAATCTAAAAACGATTTAAAAAAAAAAAATTGGAAAAGGTAAAAATCACACGTCTTGATTCTGTTAATGTAGAAGTTTATGTACAGTTCATATTTAGGGCACTGTAATATTACATAGTATATAGTTTCTGTTGTAACAATGGTGCACAATTTTAATAAAAATAATATTTGTTGTTGTTAAGTTAAGTGTCAGGTGTCAATTTTGTCAGCTGGCCTCCTAGTCCTAGTAGTAGTAGGAGGGAAAAACAAATATTGGTTATGTGTCAAATTGAAACAGTTATTATACAGAATTATTATGTTTAGTTTTGAAATATTTGCAAGTTAATCCAAAGAAAAAATGCAGTCCCGTTAAAATAGTCGTATGAATTAATGTTCAGTATGCATTTAAATGTTTAGTACGGCGCTTATCAAAGTGAATTCTTTAAATTGTAACAATAGATATGGTTATCTGGACATAGCAGTAAAATTCAGGACACTCTTAACTAGTTGGAATCGTGGCCGTAGTAGTTTAATCTAGCCAGAGACATTCTCTTGTTGGTTGGTTTGTTTAAAGCACCTTTCAATTGGATAAGAGATTTTGTGGTTTTGAATCTTGTTTGGCCAGTTAGTGCAGTTATAGGTAGTCGTCTTGGGTGCTTCTTGGATAATGTACCGTAGTCAGCCTTTACTTGCATGATTGAGGAGAGTTTTGCCTAGTGTCCAAGGCTTCATAGTTTTTTTGGTGGAAAGTGTATGTCATTGTTTATTGACGGAGTTAGCTGGGTTAGTAAATTTGTTTAAATGGTTTACTTTTTGAAAGGTATTAATCAGTTAGTCTTCTTTGTGGTCTATAATCATATTGGACATAATTCAACAGTTTTTGTCTATGACAATTTCTCAAATAATTCCTTAAAGAACTGCAACCTCTTGTGCACTTTTACATGGTTCTGTTGAGCAGTTTTAAGGGCAATGGTTACAACTGAATGATTTTGTAACTGTAAGTTTAATTAAGTGTATTAAACTGCTCTTTTGTGATATTCTACAAGAATACAACTGATTTTTCTCCTAAGTGAAAATTTAATTGATATTTTTCAAGACTCCATTGTGCAGTTGTATCATAGTACTGGTTGACTGGATGACTTATGTATGAGTCCTTATGTGCTTTATCAGATTAATCTTGAATGCAGCTCTATAAGGGTAATGAAAACAACTGAATGGATTGTCTCCTGTATGAGTTGTCATGTGTATATTTAAATAGCTCAATTGAGCACTTCTCTAAGGGCATTGACTACAACTGAATGGCTTGTCTCCTGTGTGAGTTCTCATGTGTATATTTAACCTGCTCTTTCTAGCATTTCTATAAGGGCATTGACTACAACTGAATGGCTTGTCTCCTGTGTGAGTTCTCATGTGTATATTTAAACTGCTCTTTACAGCAGTTCTATAAGGGCATTGACTACAACTCAATGGTTTGTCTCCTGTGTGAGTTCTCATGTGTCTATTTAAATGACTCTTTTCAGCAGTTCTATAAGGGCATTGACTACAACTCCATGGCTTGTCTCCTGTGTGAGTTCTCATGTGTATATTTAAACTGCTCTTTCTAGCAGTTTTATAAGGGCATTGACTACAACTCAATGGCTTGTCTCCTGTGTGAGTTCTCATGTGTATATTTAAACTGCTCTTTACAGCAGTTCTATAAGGGCATTGACTACAACTCAATGGTTTGTCTCCTGTGTGAGTTGTCATGTGTATATTTTAATGACTCGTTTGAGCAGTTATATAAGGGCATTGACTACAACTGAATGGCTTGTCTCCTGTGTGAGTTCTCATGTGTCTATTTAAATGACTCTTGTCAGCAGTTCTATAAGGGCATTGACTACAAATGAATAGTTTGTCTCCTAAGTGAGTTTTCATGTGTTTTTTTAAATTGCTCTTTTGAGCAGTTCTATAAGGGCATTGACTACAACTCCATGGCTTGTCTCCTGTGTGAGTTCTCATGTGTATATTTAAAATGCTCTTTCTAGGAGTTCTATAACGGCACTGATTACAACTGAACGGTTTGTCTCCCGTATAAGTCTTCAAGGGGTTTTTTACTTGGGACTTATGTGTACTTGTAAATGTGCCTTCAGTACAACTTGCGAAATTTTCTGTTTCAATTGTATTAAATTTTTTCTCATATTTGTCCTTTAAATTTTCTTGTTCTGCATCACTGTTCAGATCAACCACCTTTAACAAATAAATGACCCATATTAATCATTTTCCATTTTTTATTTATTTATATAAAGAACATCACACACTATGGGCTTATGACATTTTATTACTGTTCAATATGGTAAGCATTTACATACTATTAGACCAGTTTAATATGAGTGATATATACATTTTTGAATTAAAACTGGCAGATATAGAAATTAACATATCAATTTATTTAATCATAATATTTTTATTGTTTTTAAAATTATGCGCTTAATGAAATAAATTCACTGAACCAAACAAAAAGACAAACAAACAACCATTAAAGTTGCTATATCGTAGAAACAACTTAACTGGTCCCTTTTAACCTTTGAATCAAATATATTTACTCAAGTATTGTAAGAGAACAAAGAATATCACTCATTATAATTCTAGTTTCAATTTAAGTTGTTATCTAAATTACTGAATAATGAACCTGTTCTAAAGAACACCTTTATAAGCATGGAAATTTACTTAATACAAAAGAATAATTTTTCCTTATATTGAAGTTTATTTAAAAATGAAATTTAAATGTAATAAAAGGTGAATTAAATAAGGTTAAATATTTTGTTTAGGATTAAGGGAAAAATAGTTGTACATGACATGATAATATGGAACAATAGATATGGTTATCTGGACATAGCAGTAAAATTCAAGACACTCTTAATTAGTTGGAATCGTGGCCATAGTATTTTCATCCAGCCAAGGACTTTCTCATGTTGGTTGGTTTATTTAAAGCACCTTTCAATTGGATAAGAGATTTTGTGGTTTTGAATCTCGTGTGGCCAGTTAGTGCAGTTATGGGTAGTTGTCTTGGGTGCTTCTTCGATAATGTACCGTATTCAGCCTTAAATTGCATGATTGAGGAGAGTTTTGCCTAGTGTCCATGGCTTCATAGTTTTTTTGGTGGAAAGTGTATGTCAGTGTTTATGGACAGAGTTAGCTGGGTAAGTATCCTCCTTCTTTTTTGTTGTGCTTTAGTTTTCAGGCAAAATTCAACCAGTCAACCAAACATGATTATTATTCAAAGAGAGCACATGCTTTTCAAAAACAGCGCTAGTAGCTCCACTCCAAGTAGGAAGATAAAATTACAACATCATTGTATCCTATCACCAACTTTACAAGTTGATTATGCCCACTGTCGCCACTCCCATCAAGGTTCCTCATGTCAACTAGAGTAACAGCTTCACTTTAAGTTGTTGTGGGTTCAGGCACGTAGCCAGGATTTGGTTTTGGGGGGGGGCTAAGTTGATGGGGGGGGGGGTCGGTTCTTCCACATAAGTAAAATCAATAATAGCCTATTCCATGAATAAATATCTACTTAATACTGTTATAAAAACAATAAATATGACTGGGAGAAATAAATAACATTAAATACTTTTACTTTTAGAATACATATATATATAATTTAACAACATGTATGCAATTTTAATTAAGTAGAAATTGAACATACGATTTCCAGAAAGTTTATTACAACTCCTGCTTCATTTACTGCATTGTTGTTTAGTTCTATGAAATCACAGCAACAGTCTCCTTTTCTTCTCGCCTGCCATTTTATCAATTACATCAGGTTTTATATTTATGTCTTGGTGGGTAGCTACCATAGCCAGTGCACTCAACCTTTTGTCTGTCATTAAAGTTCTGTAAACACTTTTTACCCTTTTCATTGTTGAAAAAGTCCTTTCAACACTGCAAGTGGTCACTGGCATGGTAGCTAATACCGTCAGGAGGCAATGTATTGTCCGGTAGTACGTTTTGTCACATAGTTCGAGGACTTTCAAAACTTCAGTATCCTTTTTCAGTTCTCCTATTGTACTCGAACACCACAGTATATACTCAGCTTTTACAGCAGCTAAAGAAAGATTTTCCTCAAAATATGCAGTTAGATTTTCCAACAGATTTACTTTATCAGGACTTGCAAATCCCAGAAGGAGGATTTGAAAACTAGATAAAATGTCTTCATTTGTTAAAAATCTTTCTGTTAAATTTTGAATAAGTGAGTCAATACATGGTATGTAAATTGTTACCCTGAAATGATCTTCAACTGAACTAGTCTCCGGATTTGCCCGATGTGTCTGGCGTGAAGTTAGTCTGGGAATTGCCAATTGACAGTCAAACAATTTCTTACTTAATATTTCAGCTGAAGTGAACATGTCTCTAAAAGCATCATCGTTTCTCATAGAGTTCAAAGATTCCAACAATGTTCTTGCATGGTTAATAGCAGACACCATATCTATATGTTTTTCCTGAAGTGAAACAGACAGGGTCAAAGTAAGGCTAAAGAGTTTCTCACACACAAAGAGGCTCACAATGAATTCACTTTTTTCAACTGTAGCCAAGTAGCTTGCTGCTGAAGAAGATATTTTCTGTGGTGTCTGTGATATTTCTTCCAAGCTTACAACAATAGGATGGAAAAGCTCCACAAATGTTAACACACTGTCGTGTCTTTTAATGAAACGTGTCTCACATAGACGTGTTAGCCTTTTTTTCTTTGAATCAGGAGCATGAATGTTAATATTGTGTTGTAAAACATTGTTAGCATGTGTACTGTTTCTGAAAAAATTTGTGATTTCTTTTATTGCTCCTAAGCAATTTCTAACACAAGAGTTTGAAAAAGTGTCACTCAATGCAAGGTTTAATCTATGGCTGGCACAATGGAAGTACTTTGCTTTTCCAGACATAGTGGCAACTCCATCATACCCTTGTCCTACACACTTGTTTAAATCTAAATTCAAAATGTTACATTTCTCCAAAATTACTCTTGTAATATTCTCTGCAGTCTGACTGTATATTGGTACAAATCCAACAAAATCTTCTCGTATTACGGGTATTTCAATCTTGTAATCTACGTAACGGATACATATAGATAATTGTTCAGTTGCTGTGATATCCATAGTTTCATCGGCCAGGATTCACCTAGAATCCTTTTCTTCTAGAATCAAGAAGCAAAGCAATCCGACTTGATTGATTGATTGAATCCGAATTGATTCTAGAAGCAATCTCTTGTGTCACTAAATTTGAACAGGTTTGTATAATCTCATTTTGAATCTCAGGACTTACATACGTAGCGTTCTTAGCACAAATAATAATGTGCCTCTTTAAATTTTCATCTCCTGCACATGCTCTAAACCGAAGCAAAGCACGAAATTTCCCATCCTTTTTATCTGGCTTTTCTAATGTGAGTGGCCCACTGTCTTCATCTCCTCTTAACGGCAGCTCTTGCTCGGCACAAAAAAAGTATTATTTCAATTATAGATCTTAGTGCTGACCTATTCTCCTTCTTTCTCTCGCGGGTTGAGTGTCTATCTGTGAATGTACATCCATTTTTTTCCTGACATAACCATCATGAATTGTTCTGCAGATAAAACACACGCCTTATGATAATCTGTCATGGAATGTTTGATGAAGGTTTCCTTTGCTTTTTTCCAGTCTCTAAATCCACTACTTACCAATTTTCCGGGAGCCTCATGGCCTCCTTTGCCCACACCTGTTTTAAAGAATAAAAAGCACGGTTTGCAATAGACTGCATCTTCTTTTTTAGAATATGCTAAATAAGCAAATCCTTCTTTTGGGTATGTAACCCACTTTTCTTGAAATTTCCTTTTTTGTGTTTTACCTTCACTTGAGGGATACACATACGGCTGTTTTGGAAGCAATACTCACTTAAGAATATTTTTCTTTAGGTTATCATCTATATTTTGTTGAATGTTACCCATGTCAAAACAATCTGGAATCCATGTAGATTCACAAGTTTTTGGAACATGTTCCAAAACTATTTGCTCATTTGGTAGCTCACCCACTTCCTCTTGACTTGAACAGGGAACACCTTGGGCTTGTGTCACTGCACTGGTTGTGGAGGAAATGTAACTGGAACTGCTAGCATCAGCATCTGAAAGCAAACGCAAATAATTGCAATTTGCATCACTGCTAACAATAAATGGTACCAAAATATGGCACAAACTTTCTAACAAAATAAGATTAATTTTAAATAGAAAATATTGCTGTTATTATAATTTCCATGTTTCATGTTCGTTTAATCAGAGCGCTCTGGTGGTGGGTTTTAATATCTTTTAATGGATAATAAGGAACCATTTCAGCTAAAACTGTGTACATTTTATAAAAAAAAGTTTTTCACATGATCACGATAACTTACTTTCTACCCCATATACTTTTTTAGGGAGAAAGTAAAAAGTGGTTCTGGCATTCAGCATTATTGTATAAAGAATTAATTTCGCTAAAATCAAGAAAAGTCTAACAGTAGTAAACAATAATCTAAAATCAAATATTGTTTTATACTATTACAAGCGCTGCGGGTTTCACCCAGTAAAATAATAATACACTAAAAGAGTACCGTACTTTCTAGGAAACTAAACAAAATTAAAAACTGAATGTAACGTAGGTAGTTCTAATCTATTGATAGAGACACTTACCTGTAGAGAAATTGGTTTCCTGTCTTGGTTTTTTGAAGAATGATGTAATGCTGGCTTGAGTTGTTCCTGTTATTCCTTTCATATTTTCATTCCTTCTGACACAAACTAACCACAATGTCAAAACCACAACATATAAAATAAAATCTGTCCTACAGTTATGTAGATATGTAGAGCTATCGTTTCGTTACACTACAACAAAAGAATTAGCTAAACTACAGGCAAAATGGAAAAAAACCACAGAACATCTGCCATCTGACACTCAATAACACTGACTGACTGCTGCCAAGGTCACTCGTGATGCGCTGGCGCCATTTCCCTCTCCCACTGCACAATGCTGCCAACTGTTTTTCTCCACAATGCTCAGTTTTTTCCACATTACAAAGCACAAACTCTCAATTCTTTGAAAATTCATAGTAAAATTTTATTTATATACACTAAACAACATAAAAAAGAAGAAAAGAAATTTTGGCCCGTAGTGAAAGGTTATGACAAATGCTGTGGCAGTGAACGTTTAATGCCAATATGTTTTGTAAATCATACACAATATTTTTCTTTCCCTGAAAATTTCGGGGGGGGTCTGAAGCCCCTCAAGCCCCCCCCCCTGGCTACGTGCCTGTGTGGGTTATACCTTTAATCAATTTAACAGTTACAAAATGCAAGACTTCATTAAATAAATAAAATTCTTTTGAATTTATATAGAACTACTATATTTTATTAGGGGTGTGCAATGCAGCAAATTTATTTCGATTCCATGGAGCAACAAAAGTTATCAGGAGATATAACACAACCTCTATGAGCCATGATTCACTAGAAAAGCAAGAGCACAGTCACAGTTAAACAAAGAATGTAGACTGAGTGTGGGCAACAACAACACAGCAAGCACAGACTGGAACTAACTGATCATGTAGCAACACGCTCGTACATGAAAAAAGGTTGCTATTGCTCTTTAACCACTACAAACAATCTAGCAAACGTGTAATAACAAGCTAACCCTAATGATAAGATTCCTCAAGTAGCTCTAGTAACCAATCAAACATGTTGGTACGTGGTGAGTTAAGCTGCCTTAAGTGCAAGTATACAAAATGCATCCCTCCACTACTTCAACCCCCACCCCCTCCAACTCCCATTTTGTATTTAAATTAAAATTAAGTATTTGTTAAATTGGTATAGCTTAAAAGGAATAAATCGTTACTAGATACGAGTTTAACTACATAAAACAACTATACCAAACCAAAGTGTAAAGGAAATTAATATATATTACTTATATAATAAAGAACTGTAATTTGCAAGAAATTATGATGTGATGGAATTTATTTGGCATTTTTCCCGGTTTCAGCACGTAAAAATACATATAAAACGGGCAAAATATTTCATGCAGTTTTTTGGTTGCAGACCTGTGTAATTTAAAACATGCATTTTTTAAATTATATAAATGTTAGCTAGTTTTCGTTATATGTTTGCAAAAAATAAAAAAATTAACTTTATATAAAAGTAAGAAGGTTAATTAACAATAATATAAGAAATGTAAGATGAAGGGACTCACAGAATGCAGTAGGCTTAAAACACATAAAATCATTTTATTTTGAAATAGAATTTTAGGACTTAATAAATTTGTTTAGCACTAAGTATGCTTAAGTAATTAAGGACAAATATAGGAAAATCTAGTAATAAAGAAAGGTAATGGCTCTGTATTAAATTCATATGCCTACAGTTGAACTTTGCTATTGTTGCGAGGGAATAACTGGTCAAAATTATAAAAATTTAATTTGTTACAGTTAAAACCATATACTTTAAAGCAAAAAGAAGAATGTATAAAATAATGGAAACCAACTTAATTATTGTTATTCACTCTCTCAGTTGGAAAATGATGAAAGCCATATAACTAATTACTTTTTAACTTACGATGCGTTGACTGAAGTAAATATTAATGCAGTCACATTAGCAGATAAATAAAGCATACTATATCAGAGCATTTGTTTAGAAGAAGCATCATTTTGATTCAAGTATAACAATCTATTATTGTTTAGCCAATAATCAAACCAATATCAACAAATGCATTAAAATGTAATTTATTGAATACATCAATTTAGAGTTTTTATAATGGATGTGCTGATTCCATAATTTTCTCGATTCCAAATAACATTTGATTCTAAAATTTCTTGTTTTGATTCTTAATTCTTAGTTCGATTAGGATTAATTAGTAGTAGGCCCACTACACCATAACAAAATGAGTAATAAGGTAAAATATTATAAAATATCCACAGTTGATACATAAACAAGGGCTTTATTTCAAAATAACACGTAATTAGTCCAATCACAATGTACCAACTAACTTCCCGTTGTACTAGTACAGTATGTAACTGTAACATAACCTCAACTTATGTTATTTCCCTTTGTGAATGCCGAAGGGAATGAGAAAACAAACACTAAAATCCTGAAGAAGAAGCAGACGACAAATTAAACTAGCCAATCAGGGCTAGTGGTATTCAGTCCATCTTCAGGTATGGATTGATTTCGTGGGGTAACTGCAGTCAAATACAGGATATTTTGACTATTCAAAAAAAGCAATCAGAATAATAATTAAATGAAGCGGCTTTAAACACTGTTGACCACTCTTTCCAAATCTTCTAATACAAACTGTGACTAATTTGTATTTATTTGATATGGTTGTTTTTACTCTCAATAAAACAGAAACTATGAATTTAAATTATAACATACATAATTATAATAAAAGAAACAAGGATAGCTTATTAACTGGATATAACAGGCTAAGTAAAACTCAAAACTGAAAACCCTATGTACAATATCAAAGAATTCTTTAGTCAAAGAAACATTAATTTTTAAGCTTATAGCCAAATATTTACTTGTACGCTGATCTGATGTCCTCTCTGTGTACCTGTCTGAATGTTTGTCTGCATGTATCATCATTTGTAAGTCTATGTTTTACTTGTTTGTTTATTTGCTTGTCTACTTAGTTAATTTATAAATGTTCAATAAGTTGATTGATTTTATTCATGCATTTATAGCAGTTCTGATCTCTTAAGAGGGCTCTAAACCCCCGCGCTGAGAAGCGTAAAAACTGCTTTGCGCGGTCCAAGATAGTGCCCTTATTTACTGTCGTAAAATTATAAATGAAACATATATTTAAAGATAAAGACATTTTTGACTCAAATCGCTTTTTAGAATTTTCGAATTCTCCTTCATTTCGATTTTATAGGTTATTGAAGTTACCCAATATTCAAACTAGTGCCAAAATAAAACTAGAGCTGTTATCGAAATTTTAAAAAGCGATTTTAGTCAGAAATGTATCTGGTTTCAATTTAGTTTTGGTTTCAGATCGATATCTTTAAATCTTTAGCCGCAATGTTGGACCGCGCAAATGCCTGCATGTTAATTTATTGCCAAAATATGCGGTGATTCGTGAGATCCAAGTGGCGAAACCTCGAACTTCTTAGTCGCGGATGGATTTTACTACTTCATTCATAAAAACCTTCCTTCATTTAATTTAACATCGATGGATGCAATGTAGGCCTACGACGACTGATATCAGTATTATTTTACAGACTGATTTACTCACTTAGAGTTAGTCTAATTACTTTTGAATGGCTTATTTCGTTTAAATTAAAATGTGCGTTCCCATGTGGTTCCTGATATAATCTAACTAACAAAGTAAAGCATAACATTTTTATTCGTAATGACAGTGCACAATATTTATTATGTCATGAAAAATACTGTAATAATCTCTATATACAACATTTTTATGAAATAAATTATTTAAACTACATTAACGAATGCGTACAGTTAAAATATTAACTAAATAATTCCGGCTTGACCAAAGCAATAAGTAATTCTATAATAAGTCACTGTCTCTATTGGCCTTTGTTTTATTTTAAAAATATAAATACAGTAATGTTAAGTCGTAACTATTAATTTATTATAGTTCATTAATGTTGTGGTAGAAAAAATGCTAGGTCATTTATTTGTAATTTCATAAGAAGGTAACTTTGAAGCAAATATTTTACCTAAACGGTAATAAGGACAGAAAAATATGACAGCCGGGGGACGGGGCGGGGCGGAGCGGCAATCCTTTTGTGACTTGAAGTCATGGGGCGAGGTAGTGTTTGGGAACCTCGTACCACTCCCGATGTATTCCGTTGAACAGCCAATGAGAAGACTTAGGACGGTAAAACTTGACATAAGTGATATTTAAACATTGTGCAATGCGAAGAGAATTAATAAAATACTAATTTAAAAAAGTTTTCTTAATTAGCATAGTATGTGTTGGTAGATGAATTTAATACAATATTAATATAAACTGAACAAATATAACGGTGATCGATTAAGGTAAGCTTAAGTTTACCGAAATCGATCACCTTAACATTCGTAGCCTACATTTTTTATCAATACAGTATAAGTAGACCCTATTATACTGTATGAAATTTGCATTTTTTTACGTTACTTGTGTATTGAAGTAAAATTGTTCAACTATTATTATATTGCTGAAATAAGATGTTCTGATCGGTTTGGTTTTGTATTAATTTAATGCATGTTCAATTACTTGAGTATCCACTGACCTAATTTGGGAGCTCGTGATCAACTTGGGTAGTCATCGTAATGGACTTGGCTATAAAAATGTCAAAGTAATAAAATGTTTTTATTGGTAACTTGTGAACATTTATAAAAAAGTTTTTAATATGTTTGCCACATTTTTACAAGATGTACTACGTTCATGTATCATACTATATATTCAATTAATTACATGTTTTCAACCAGCTCGTCTAGTTTTAGTAAATTAGTTGGCTTGTAAAATTGTTGTACACAGTTGTTATTTATTTTTATTTGTTATGCATTTTTATATTATTTTTGTAATTAACTATTCCAATATTAGGAATTAATTAACTACTACAAAATTAACTATAACAAACCTACACATAGGAACTAATTAGATGGCTGCTGAGTTACTATATCCCCTGTCACTATTATTTATATGGTGTTTAAGAAAATATTTAGGGGTTACTTTATTTTCAATATGTTTGTTGTATTATTATAAGTTGTACTTCAGTTAACTATGTTCTAAGTTGTACTTCAGTAAACTATGTTCTGTGTAGTATTAACAATGCAATTATTTTTTTTAATTACTGTAGTTTTGAGGTAATTAGTTGCCTTAAGAATTTGTTGTTATATAGTTTTACTTCAATTGTCATGCTTTTTTACTTATATGTTGGAATTGTCTTAGTAAGAAAACTTATTATTGTATGTGCTACAGTACTTACACTACCTTTGTACAATACATAATATGTTAAATGATATGTTATTTAGTTAAAAATAATTGTAAAAACCGTACAATAAATATTAATCAAACTACAGTTTAATTGACAGTTGGATATATTATTCTACTTTAACATCAAAATATTTTTGTATGGTTCATTTAGCATTTTTTGTTTTATTCTTCAATTGACTGTACAAAATACATTGTTATTTTTAAATGTTTGGCATTTTATTGAATAATAAACCACGTAAAGCAAATTGTTAGGGTGCTAAACACTTGTTACAGCTATTTAGTAAAATACATTATTTATAGTTGTCCTCAGTTCTTTAAGCGTACCTAGCCCCACTTTTATATCAAACTCTTCAATTGTTGGGTATAATAAGTGTGGTATATAAATCAATTTTAAATTTCAAACGTTTTAGGAGTCAAATTTTGACAAAACCCGTGATTTTACAGTAAGCTTTGATTAGAAGTTCAATAATTTAGTAGCCCTCCTTATTTTCAGTGGAGCGTAAAAACTGCTTTGCGCGGTACTACAAACTACTCTACTCATATAAAAAACTGAGACCAAAGTACTGTGTGAATTGCTGAGGTCAAACTGGTAGACTAAGTAAGTCTAAACTACCCCGAACATACATGTTTATGAGGCCAAACTACTGTCAGGCAGGTGAGCCCAATCTGCTTTGAACGTCTAAAGTTATATGTTCGAAATTGATATATGCTCACAGCTGTTTCTCTGTTTTAAATTGTTGGTTATTTTTAACAGTCGTGTTTAAAAAAAATCGTCATATTTAGTAATTTGTGTATGCCTAATTGAATCATATTAAATTTATCACTTCTAAAATACTGTGAAATATTTATCAGTAAAACTAAAATCTTTGAAAAGTAATTGTGTAAGAACTGTTGTCGAAGTAAAATAATTGCTTTTCTCATGGCAATGGGAAAATTGAGCAAGATTATAATATATTATTTTAATTATAATTGATATCATTCATACGGTTCGCTTCGGTTTTCGTCTCTGTCCGCGAAAATCTTTGTTGTAACAAAATGTTCGCTTTTTGAAACCAAATTGTCCCCGTAGTGTCATTTTCCGTATTGTAGTAATTCATTCAGCATACTTCAGAAGCAAATAAAAAAGTGGCCACATTTCAATTATTTTTTAATGTTTGGAAATTAGTGTGTTATGTTGTAACTGCCATAAAACTATGATAGTTTATGTGAAATCATTTTTTATTTTATTAAAAATAATTAATAAACCGTACAAAACTATAAAACGTAAAATAAATAGACAGTTGGTATTTTTTACCATTACTTTTTAACGTGATTTATTAGTTTTCAGTAAAGCGTATCCTTTAATGCTTTAAGCGTATGTTGTTTTAATCTTTAACTGAACATAAAAAGATACGAAATAGAAATTTATTTGCCAATTAATGCCTTTTATTAAATATTTAACCACATAAAAACCAATATTTAGATCACAATCCAAGCTTTAAGAAATATTTACAAAAACCATTCTTTGTAACGTAATTTACTTAGTTTTTAGTAAAGCGTATCTTTATGTTTATAAATCAAACTCTTTAATTGTAGAATATAAGTATGGTAAGCCTATGCCTAACTATGTTAAATTTTAACCGTTTTGAGAATAACCAGATTTGAACAAGAATTATGATTTTGGAAAACGTTTCAAGTAGAAATTCAATATTTTAGTAGACCCCCCCTATTTGATCAGTGAATAAATTGATTTCGCTGTAAAAAGTCTACTTTTCTAAACAAATATTACTTTGTTTTTTTTTTTTTTTTTTTTTTGTAAATAAAAACTATAGTAAAATATTACTATTTTTTATAAAAACAAAATGACATAAAAAAATGTTAAGAAATAAAATACAGCAGCAAAACCGGTACTGACTGGAAAATTGACAATTGTTGAAAATAATTGGCCTTTCGGCTCAACATACATTCAGACAGAGAAGGTCGGGCGTGTAGCCACCTGAGGAGACGGGAGGAAGGGGTAATTGGGGTTTCCGGTTGAAAATACTACGAAAACCTACTATACAGGAAATGATTCTTGGGACTATATTGCACTTCGTCCGGCAGATTAAACTGGACGTAGTTCCAACTTCTATCGCCAGTGTCGCATGACTTCTATATTTTCTTTCCCTTTAGAGCCCTCTTAATCTAAAAAATTTTAATCCCACTGTGGGTATAATACCTAATGATTATTTTATTTAATTATAAGTTACTTTTATGTTGGTATGTACAACAATTACCAGATTTGGCCAAGAGCTGCAAAAATCACTTTGTCAATGCTTGTTAAAATAGTCTTATGGCAAATAAAACATTTATTATTATTATTATTATAAACGTGGATAACTGCAATCGTTCGTTATACAATACTGAAAACTATTCGTATATTTCTATATCAAGTTAATGAAGTTATATAGACCTGAAACTAGTTATAGTTTTTGAAATAATTTACAACTGTTCAAAATCAGTTGTTTCTCAATCAATAGCGTGTTAAAACCTATTGATAGCGTGGGTAAACCTTTACGTCGCTTCCCCCACACACTTAAGATTTCAACTAATTCGTCTTCTTCAATAGCTGAAGCTGACTGACAGTGACAACAACTGATGAGTGACGATTATGTCGCCAGTATCGATCAATTGGTAGTTCTTTCGCAAGACTAATCCACGACCGACACGTTCACTTTGATAAACTAGGAAAATGAATTAGTTTTAAATGATGCAACGATATGTAGAATAATCGATATAGATGAAACAAATGAACTACTAGAAGTTCCTTCATTCTTGGTGGTTTGTTTGTTTGTCCAGTATAGTTGTGTGCGTGCAATTTCATTTCATGTGTCCTAAAGAAAATGCCTAGCACTTCTGTTCCATTCACGCAGTTTTAGGTTAGGTTAAAACTGACTGAAGACTCGGTCATCATGTATCATTGCTACATTCACAGTTCGTTGTTGACTTTGAATTGAACCCATTCATATCTTAATAAAGGAATAGTTCACTTGATCACTAAGCTGACTAGTTCGTTTAACTTAGTTGTTCGTGAACTACCCATCCCTATTGGCAATATTACTTACTTTCACTACGAAATACTGCAATACAAGAATACCAGTATCGAAGATGCAGTTTCATTTTTAATTTATAAATCAATGAAATTTCTTCAATTCAACCTAACAATTCTTCATGGATAGGCTTCCACAGTCGTCACTAACACTAACCAATTCTAGGTCTTCGGGGTTCGACAGCCTCACTGGGCTATGCATAAACATTGCCGACGTTTCGGCCACATTACAGTAGGCCATCCTCAGGGCAGGACGATCAAAGTATCACAGAACTTGACTGGCAGGGACGGGCCGGGCTCGTAGGTTATATACCTGCCTGGTGGTGGAGGGAGCGTTCTGGTAACTTCCATACCGTTCTAGTCCTTCTTGGCTCCGGCCGCTTCTGGAATGTTCTAGATTATTTTTTATGCGTGGGGACTGCTAGCCTCCCGTTATGCATTTTAATTGCTTTCTTATTTCTATAGCTTTTAAGAGTTTCCTTTCAAAATAATTATCAGAATTTACTAAAACGTTAACTTTGTCAAATTCTATTGCATGATTTGTTTTTAAGGAATGGTCGGCAATTGCAGAATGTTCTATATCATCATTTTTAGTACACCTGATGTGTTCTTTTATGGTAAACACCAGAAGTTTGTAGTGGAAAGTTCTCCTTGGTTGAACGTAAAAATTGTTTTATTTTTGTAGGTGGTTTGAACACGGTTTTTATACTATGTTTATTTAAAACTCTGCTTATTTTTTCTGTAATCCCTTTGACATATGGTAAAATGGTGCAGTTTTTTTCCTTCTTATTGTTGTTCTATGGGCGCTCTTAGTTTTCTTTGTCTGATGATAGCCTTGTTAATTTCATATTTCCTGTAGCCACACAGGAGTATTTTTGACTTTTTCGAAATCTTTTGAAATATTCGACTTTTCTCTAAATTTTCGACTTTTTCTAAATGATCAACTTCACACACACACACACGCACGCACGCACACACACATAACGATTATTGTTGATCTATGGGAGCTCTTAATTTTCCTTGTCTGATGATATTATTGTCTGATGATGAATTTGGTGTGCCACAAGGTTCAGTCCTTGGGCCCTTACTTTTCAATATATATATACTGTATATATATATATATATATATATATATATATATATATATCAATGATCTCACATATACAATAGACAGCATCTACAATGATGGGTACCTGTTTGCTGATGATTTTGACCTTAAAGTGACCTGCAAAAAAAGGGCTGAAGTTGATGTAATTGTATCCCAAAATTCAATTTTGTTAAAAGACTGGTGCTCTGCTAATAATTTGTTATTAAATATGGATAAGATTAATGATGTATATTTTACTTATAACAGTTCTGTGATCAGAGATTCAGATAAATTTTCATTAAAATTCTTGGGCATCTGGTTAGAATCTAACCTGGACTGGAGTACACATGTAGATTATGTAACTAAAAAATTGTCTAAAGGTGTATATATAATAAGGCGACTTAAATCTTGTGTAAAGCCTGATATTCTTTTACATGTGTATTATGCTCAAATTCGAAGTATAGTGTTATGGGATACTGTTATGGGGTAATAGTTGCCTTGCATACAAAATCCTAATATTGCAGAAAAGAATTGTGAGATTGTTAACTAATTCACCTTTCCGAGCACATTGCAGACCTTTTCTTGAACAACTTGGAATCTTAACTTTCCCGTCCTTATATGTTTTAAGTGTACTTTGCCATGTTCATAATAATATTGATATATTCAAAACCAATAGTCATTTCCATAGCTATATTACTAGAAACAAAAATAGTTTAAGGATTGAACAGTATCATTATAGCACATCACAAAAAAATAATTCCATACCTAAAGAAATAAAAATTAAGTCCTTTCCTTCTTTTAAAAATATAGTTAAGCATATTTTAAACTGTGCATGCCTATATAAGATAGATGAATTTTTTGAAATCAACTGAAAATATTATATATAAATAGGTTATTATTAATTGTTTTTGGTTGTAAATTGAAATCTGTTAATTAATTTTTTAGAACATGCTTGTACTGTTATACTATAATGACTTAGAATTTGTTATTTGTATGTTATATATGTATATCTATTTTCTATCTTATACTTGACGATGTCGATGCATTCTCTGTATTGTTTATGACTAATAAACTCTTATTTATGCCAATCTAAGATGGCGGACACTGAAGAATAACTAGTGAAGTGCTCCCCTTAATTATTAAGTTTTTAGTAAGTTAAACCAACAAAATACTTTCTAACTTCTTACCACATTGACAACATAACTGTAAGTAACAATGTACTAAGAAACTTACAAAGAATTATCTACATGAAAATTTATTTTTCACTAAATAAATGCTAAACTTGCCAACACTTTACAACTTCAAAACTAATAAAATAGTATTTTTGAAGATAACTATTATTATCAAGACTATTTTTAAATCAAGAAAGTCTAATATCTAAGAATTATATTTATTAAAATCATAAATACAGAATTTACAAGATTCTTGAAAATATTCGTCAGCTAGTGACGTCACAGAAACTGCCAACAATTCTCAATCAAGATGTACAAAGTGACAAACAGCAAGTGTGTCAACTAGGCGGAAGCATTGGCCTGACATAAGCTGAATGAGCATCTGGATAACTGACCTAGGCACTGCTTTCTCAAATGCCTTCATTACTTCAACACTAAACTGACTCCAATATAACCAGCCGCTTAATATTGACTAACTGAAAGTATTGTTTAAATCCATTAACATAAAAGAACAATTATTTATATCTGACGCCAATATGATTTTCATATGTTAAATTTTAACATTGTAAATGCATCATAAAAACCACCAGATAAAATAAAATTTAAAAATTACCTTGGTAATTTTCAGTTTTGTGACAAGGAAATTGATAACCTTATATCAACTATAATTATTTCTTTACATAACAATCATTGACATAGTAACAGCTGACTACTTTTAATAACCATTCTTAACTCAAGGACAAGGAATTTAAATAAATAGCCCATTTTTACAATATTTGAACTATTTCCTAGCCAGTCAAACCAGGATATAAAAACCTGTACCATTGCTCTTATCTTATCTATATTTGACTACTGGAACCAGCCAAACAAGGATATAAAAAACTGCACCCTTTCTCTTAATTCATCTATTTGACTACTGGAACCAGCCAAACCAGCATATAAAAAACTGTACCCTCTCTCTTATTTCATCTATTTGACTACTGGAACCAGTCAAACCAGCATATAAAAAACTGAACTGAATTTAATTTACAGACAGGCTTAGGAAGTCACTGCCCACAAACTTATTTCTAATTATATTGTAATCTAAAATTACAGTATAATAGGAAAATAAATTAGTCAATTAAATGAGTAACTATCTATGTGGAGTGTGCAGCATAGGCTGCAGGTATTCATCTATTATCTGTAAAAATTGCCAAGTATGGTTCCATACAAAATGTGTCTGTGTATGTTCATCTGATTACAAAAAAATGCTCAAAGTTAAAGAACAATCCTGGCAATACAAAACGTGTCTTTTGAAAGGTGGGCAAATTATTACTAAAGAGACAACTAAAACTGTGGAGGTTGTCTTAGATACAATTGAAAATAAATTGCCAACTAATACCATAAACAGTGAACTAGAGGAAGTATATACAAATGAATATAATGATGACCTTGAATGTCTTCAACAGTTATCTGAAATTTTCAATCAGTTACAATTTAATATAGAAAGGGCTGAAATATCTTTAATACAGATAACAGAAGAAGCTGAAAATACCATTTTAAGTTTAAGGTCAAAAATAGAATATCTAGAAAAGGAAAACATAATGTTAAAAGATGATATTTGCAAAAAAATTAACAGATTTTAAAACTTACTCAGAACAGCCAACTTGAAATAAGAGATACAGCAACTCAATGTAATATCGAACCAATCCATAATGGTCAGTTAATAAAATTCTTGGAAAAAAACTCGAACAATAAGGAAAATACAACTCTTTTAAAACAAAAAATCAAGGAACTTGAAAAAGATAAAGGCTATACTACCTTACCCAGTACCTGACAAGGAACTTCTCAAGGAGCTAGATTTGATGGATGAAAAGTAAAAATTACTTGAAGAAAAATATCACCAAGATATTACATACAAAAATTTAATTATCGAAATTCTAACAGAAGACATAAATATGTACAATAATGAAAACAGATTACATCAAAATAATACACAAAACGTAGTTTTGCCTGTTTTCCTTAATCAAGACAAAGGTAAATACGATTTGGTAAAAGGAATTCAAACTTAAAATAACAAACAAAAACTACCAAAACTGGCACTTTTTTGTGACAGCCAGGGACGCGATCTAACGCTTTTTTGAGAAATAAGCTAGTTGACAAATATCATGTTTCAGGCCACATTCAGCCAGGAGCTCCCATTGAGAGCATACTTGACTCAGCAACAAGTAGTGGAGTTTTTCAAAGCTTGTCAAAAAATGACTGGTGCTTAATAATTGGAGGAGGAAATAATGTATCAAATAATAGTTTATATAACAAAAAACTAAATGTTAAAATGTTTATGAACTATATCATAAACAAAGTAAGTGAATTTGCACACACAAACCTTGTGTTGTCAACTGTACCTTACATATATGACATGGGAGAAACCTCAAGAGAAAACATATTGATAAAAACCATTAACACCCAAATCAGGTCTCTTGCTCAGCAAAATAGTCATATCCTTTTACTTGATCTCCATCTACTTGAAAGACGCTTCCATACAAGTCACGGCTTACATGTATCCAGAAGAGGAAAAAAACATATATCAAAACTGTTTAGCCAAATGATAGAAGAACACTTCAATGCAAGCAGACGACACACTGGCAGTGGTGAATCAAGTTACATCCCATCAGACCATGAGCTCAGGGGACAAACAACCAAACCCAACATATTTAAATTAAGAAGAGCGGGCAGGCCAAGTAGAAGAGGAGATACCCAGATATCCTCACCACAACTCAATGGGCCCTTTCAACAAACCAAGCCAACTTCACAAGAGCCATCAGCAGTATTATTAACCTCACTTGATGACTTCCCTCCACTATCACCACCACGAACAGTGACAGAATACATAGTAAATAAATCTTTTTTATAGAAGACAATGTACAAACTGTGCCATCATATGTAAACTGCAGGGAACCAATTAAAATTGGCAATTGCCAAAGTTTAAATTTACTTCAAATAAATATACAGTGTATTCAAAATAAAATTCTTGAGTTGGAACTTTTTTGTGAGGAGAATAAAATTGACGTAATTTGCGTTTCGGAACACTGGCTTAATGAGGGGGAAGGCAATTATTTTGTTCCACTTGGTTTTGTGCCTGCTAGTGTCAAGTATCGTAAAATTAAGAAAAACGGAGGGGTTGAGATATTGTTAAAAGATAATATTAACTTTATGGAATTGGACTTGAATAAATATCATAGTGAAATAAATTTAGAAATTTGTGGGGTGAAATTGGAAGAATTAAATATTATCATCATTAGCCTATATCGTTCTCCGAGTGGAGACATTAATGTTTTTTTTAGTGAATTTGAAAATGCAATTAAACAAGTTTTAAAGTAAGTTATGAATGTAAATTAGTAGTTTGTGGAGATTTTAATTTGGATTTATTGGATAAAAACTCAAACAATACGTCAAATTTTAATAATATTCTTAGATCGTTAAATTTGTTCTGTACACATCGTGAACCAACTCGATACAATTCATGTTTAGATAATGTAATTGTTAACTTTCCGAGCATTTTCTACAAAACATTTGTTTTTAATCGTTATTTTGCTGATTATTCATCAACAGTTTTTAAGTATTTTAAAGGGTCGGCTATAAAACAGAGTGTAACACATACAGAATTACATTATGTAAGGACACATCTGATGAACAAATTAAGCATTTCATTAATTGTCTTAAGGATGAGAAATGGAGTATGAAGAGGAATATAGGGCCGGTAAAATAAATGTTGATGAATTATTTGACAGTTTCTTTAAGACGTTTGTAAATCTATGGCATTATTGTTCTCCACTTAAAAAACAAAAGTCTCTACTTAATATTAAAAAAAGATTAAATTGGTATACTTGTGAAATTTATGAATTAAAAAAGAAAATGCTAGGTTACTATGATATGTACAAGAATTTAATTAGAACTGGTTCTCTGCAATACAATTGTGCTTATAGGTTATATGTACATTATAAAAAAGCACACAGAAATAAACTTAAAATCGCAAAGAAGCAGGCATATGAGGAACACATTCAAAATGCTCCCAATAAATGCAAAGCAGCATGGGAACTTATAACACAGGAACATGTACCAACCCATTCAAGGCTCACTGACTTTGATGCAGACCACTTAAATACTTATTTTTTAAATTGTGCTCAGGAAATGAAAAAACAAATAGTTACAGGGGCTTATATATCAAACAATATAGTGGGGGGAAAACTGAATGTACCAGATTTAAAGTGGAATGACATTACATCTGATCAGATAAGAAATGTTGTTGCTAAATTTTCTAACTCAAAGAACATGGATTTTTATTGGCTATCAAACTACATAGTTAAAAAAACTGCCTCATTAATATCGGAGCCACTTGCTTTTATTTTCACTCAATGTTTACATGAGGGGTATTTTTCTAATTTATTAAAAATTACTAAAGTCATTCCAATATTTAAGAAGGTAAATAAAAAGCTTTCAAAAAACTATAGGCCTGTACCAATATTCTCAAAAATACTGGAAACTTTAATTTATCAACAATTAGCAACACATTTTTCTAGACATAATTTGCTTACTGACTGTCAGTTTGGCTTTAGAGCAAACCGTTCTACTATAACAGCAATCATGAGGTTAGTTGAACAAATCATAGAAGCGTTTGAAAATAAAAAAATGGCTGCATTAACTCTTTTTGATTTAAGTAAAGCATTTGACTGTGTTCCATTTAATTTTTTAATTGATAAATTTAGGTATTATGGTCTATCTGATTATTCAATAAAAATTATTCATTCTTATCTTAACAATAGAAGTCAGTATGTTACAGTCAATAATAAGAACAAATCGGACTTGGGCAAAGTAACTATGGGAGTCCCACAGGGATCAGTCCTTGGTCCTTTTTTGTTTATTATTTATATAAATGATTTTACAGTTGGTCCAAACATAAATGTTAATAATATTATATAAGCAGATGACATTACAGTAATGGGCACTCATAGTAATTTACAAGATTTAGCTCTTCTAATGGATGATGCACATAAAGGTTCTTTGGAATGGTTCACAAGTAATGAACTTTTGTGTAATAATGATAAAACCCAAAAGCTCATTTTAAAGTCTCTCAAACAATGAGGAAGTTGATTCTGTTAAAATGCTAGAGATAAAAATTGATAGTAAACTGAATTGGATTTCACACATTGATTATGTTGCTTCTAAAATCAGTAGGGTATCATATTTATTTTGGAAATTGAGAGATTTAGTATCATTTAAGTATTTAAGGATGTCATACTTTGGTCTCTTTCAATCGCATTTAGCATATGGGTTGATCATCTGGGGACACTCAAATCACGTTCATAAACTATTATTGATACAAAAGAAAGTTATTCGTACACTTTGTAGGGTTGGGCCTATTGAGCATTGCAGGCCACTATTTAAAAGATTAAAAATTCTCACTGTCATAAATCTGTACATTTTGCATATTTTACTATACAGTAAAACTAATTGTGAACAATTTACTACCAGAGAAGAACAACAAACAACTACCAGAGAAGAAGTACATCAGTATAACACAAGGAACAAACACAAAATTGATATACCACGACATAGATTGGCAGTAACAAGTAATTCGTTCACTTTAAATTGTGTATAATTTTACAATAAATTGCCTCAATCAGTTCAAAATTTATCTCAAAATCAATTCAAATCTAAAATAAACAATTGGCTTGTCAATAATCCTTTTTATAGCATTAGTGAATTTTTTGATAAAAAAATAGATATATTTTAGAGTGACTGGTTTTCAGTGCACTTCTAGTATAGTGGAAAATCAACTTACACATTGAATCTATGTACTGTGGGTAACAAGTATTTTGTAATGAGATACCCTAATGTTATTAATATTGATTTTTAGATTTAATTTATTCTGCAGTACTTAAGTGTTTTAGTTTTTATTGTATTTATGGTACTGTTGTACTTGACATGGCCTATTTCATGTATGTACATTGATTAATGGCAATTAATTTGATTTGATTTCTTATATATACATATATATATATATATATATACATACATTAGGAGATACTCTTGCACGCTTCACATGCCAACCACGTCGCTCAATGTGCTCAAAATTTCAGCTCTACCTACATGGGAAATTGGAAAATTAGAGACGAGTGAGTGAGGGCTTTGCCTTTTACATATAGAAACTAGGGGACTCCCCGGCACGCTGCGCGTACCAACCCCGTCACTCACTACGCTCGAGAGGAAAGCTCGGCCTGCGGTCTCGCCTGGAAACTATACCTTTAGCCATTTATGGAACTTTGCCTACGACCTCGCGCGAAAAAGTTCCGCCTGCGGCCTCACTAAAGCACTCTGCTACAATCCCATTTGTAGATTTTGGCATGACGCCTCGTTATAAAGATCAGCTTCCGCCAGGTATTTTAAGCAGTAGGACCACAAATTTTGGTTTTTGGGGCAGTAGAGCCCATAAACATAGTATTTCCTAAAATCTGATGGTATATTAGTAATTAATAGAAGAGTACCTTTAATTTGATACTCTACTTGTTTGTATTAGTTTAACATTACCCAATTTGGGGGTTTTGAGCATATCTTTTTATTTTAGGAGGATACCTTAAATGTTGTATATTCCAAAATTTATTGGTATAATGTTATTTAAGAGAAATACCTATAGTTAGATACCACACTTTGGTGTTTTATTTTAGTATTAACCTTTTTTTTGAGATTTTTTAGCATATATTCCATATTATTTTCCCTTTAGACAATCTTAAGGTATAATTGAATTCAGGACCAAAATAGCTTTAATTTGATACCCTACTTGGATGGATAACATCAGTACTAAAAATTGTACATTTTCAATAATTGTGGATTTTGGGCCCCCTATACCCCAAACATTTTAGGTATTAAGCTGAAATTCACAGCTGTAGAGCTGTGAAAATTTGAACATTTTCCCCAAGCGTTTACTCAAGTTAGGTAATAAAAACTACATTTTTGTAGTTTCCCCATAAGAAATACATTGGGGCAGTTTTGGGGTAAAAAAAAGCCGCCCTCTTGTATATGGGTGAAAAAAGTAAACTTTTATGAAATTTTCTGGAGGTTTCAGACCGAGAGATTCCATTCAAGTATACACTTTGGGGGTTAGGATGCCGGCAAGTGCATCAACATTAATGTCAGTGAGTTAGAGTAATCCCAATCCAGCTTTATATACAGCGTGGAAGAAGTGTCCTGGAACAGATTATTAATTTCTGAACTATTACAGATAAAGCAATAAAATTTGGCACAACAACACTGCACCTAATAAGCTTACTTTTTTATGTAACAACTGTTTTTCTGTCATATCAGCGGGATGGCCCGCAAACTGTCAGAAGAAATCTTAAATGAGAGCATAGGTCAAGTAGTACAACAAATTAAATGTCTATAAAAGTTGAACATAAACCCCCAAATCCGACCTCGAAAGGTTCACTCCTTTAAAAAATGGCACTGGTTTAAAGTTTTAAAAAGATACAATTAAAGTCCTGTTTTAGTCGGTTTATTAGGATTTGTTTAGCTCAACTTGGAAAAGTTAAACTTGTAAAATGGCTACTGGACTTTTGCAAGTTTTTTTAGTATGGTTGGCGACTCGTTACTTCCAATGGACGGTGGTCCACAAGGAGTTCGATCAAAAATATTTAAACTAGCATAGGTCAAGATGTACATCATTATAAAGAGGTTGTCTAGCACACATCAACACCACAAACAGCACTTAAAAACTTTGATCCAGTACAAAATGGCTGATGTTCAAAGATTTTAATGGTTGTAATAAGACATTGCATTAGTAGTCACAATTCAAGTGCACTACTAAACTCCCACAACCACCTGGTTGGATGAGACGCGCCAACTGCAACAACGTGGGAACGTTGCATCCAGTTTCGCCCGCCAGATGGCCGGAGAAGGCTGCGATTACACGTTACGGTACACATGACACCTCAAATATTAATAAAGCGATATGAAATCAATTAGTATCCATACAATAAAAAAAAATTATATATTCGAATTACTGACATCAGATACCTCAAACCATAGTGTCTCAAGTTCGTATCTCTTTTCAGGGTCGAAAAAAAGTTACTTAGAAAATTTATAACAGAATTTTTTTATGAGACTAAAAAATTTTGAAACTTCGTATATGTGGTCTCAATTAAAGTACCTACACGCTATTAAAGTTGCAAAATGATCTGGTCATTATTTTTACTACAGTGAAATTTCAAATATCACAAGTAATCTGAAACTGTAAAAAATTGCGTATTTTTCAATCTAAAAATGATAAAAAAAAAAAAAATTGGAAAAGGTAAAAATCACACGTCTTGATTCTGTTAAAGTAGAAGTTTATGTACAGTTCATATTTAGGGCACTGTAATATTACATAGTATATAGTTTCTGTAGTAACAATGGTGCAAAATTTTAATAAAAATAATATTTGTTGTTGTTGTTAAGTTAAGTGTCAGGTGTAACTTTTGTCAGCTGGCCTAGTCCTAGAGTCCTAGTAGTAGTAGGAGGGAAAAAACAAATATTGGTTATGTGTTAAATTGAAACAGTTATTATACAGAATTATTATGTTTAGTTTTGAAATATTTGCAAGTTAATCCAAAGAAAAAATGCAGTCCAGTTAAAATAGTCGTATGAATTAATGTTCAGTATGCATTTAAATGTTTAGTATGGCGCTTATCAAAGTAAATTCTTTAAATTGTAACAATAGATATGGTTCTCTGGACATAGCAGTAAAATTCAGGACACTCTTAACTAGTTGGAATCGTGGCCGTAGTAGTTTAATCCAGCCAGGGACTTTCTCTTGTTGGTTGGTTTGTTTAAAGCACCTTTCAATTGGATAAGAGATTTTGTGGTTTTGAATCTTGTTTGGCCAGTTAGTGCAGTTATGGGTAGTCGTCTTGGGTGCTTCTTGGATAATGTACCGTAGTCAGCCTTTACTTGCATGATTGAGGAGAGTTTTGCCTAGTGTCCATGGCTTCATAGTTTTTTTGGTGGAAAGTGTATGTCATTGTTTATTGACGGAGTTAGCTGGGTTAGTAAATTTGTTTAAATGGTTTAATTTTTGAAAGGTATTAATCAGGTTAGTCTTCTTTGTGGTCTATAATCATATTGGACATAATTCAACAGTTTTTGTCTATGACGATTTCTCAAATGATTCCTTAAAGAACTGCAACCTCTTGTGCACTTTTACATGGTTCTGCTGAGCAGTTTTAAGGGCAATGGTTACAACTGAATGATTTTGTAACTGTAAGTTTAATCAAGTGTATTAAACTGCTCTTTTGTGATATTCTACAAGAATACAACTGATTTTTCTCCTATGTGAGAATTTAATTGATATTTTTCAAGACTCCTTTGTGCAGTTGTATCATAGTACTGGTTGACTGGATGACTTATGTATGAGTCCTCATGTGCTTTATCAGATTAATCTTGAGTGCAGCTCTATAAGGGTAATGAAAACAACTGAATGGATTGTCTCCTGTATGAGTTCTCATGTGTCTATTTAAACTGCTCTTAATAACAGTTCTATAAGGGCATTGACTACAACTCAATGGTTTGTCTCCTGTGTGAATTGTCATGTGTATATTTAAATAGCTCAATTGAGCACTTCTATAAGGGCATTGACTGCAACTAAATGGCTTGTCTCCTGTGTGAGTTGTCATGTGTATATTTAAATAGCTCAATTGAGCACTTCTCTAAGGGCATTGACTCAAACTGAATGGCTTGTCTCCTGTGTGAGTTCTCATGTGTATATTTAACCTGATCTTTCTAGCATTTCTATAAGGGCATTGACTACAACTGAATGGCTTGTCTCCTGTGTGAGTTGTCATGTGTCTTTTTAAACTGCTCTTTTGAGCAGTTCTGAAAGGGCATTGACTACAACTCAATGATTTGTCTCCTGTGTGAGTAGTCATGTGCATATTTAAACTACCCTTTACAGCAGTTATATAAGGGCATTGACTACAACTGAATGGCTTGTCTCCTGTATGAGTTCTCATGTGTATATTTAAATGACTCTTTCTAGCAGTTCTATAAGGGCATTGACTACAACTCAATGGTTTGTCTCCTGTGTGAGTTGTCATGTGTATATTTAAATGACTCTTTCTAGCAGTTCTATAAGGGCATTGACTGCAACTGAATGGTTTGTCTCCTGTGTGAGTTGTCATGTGTTTATTTAAATGACTCTTGTCAGCAGTTCTATAAGGGCATTGACTACAACTGAATGGCTTGTCTCCTGTGTGAGTTGTCATGTGTATATTTAAATTGCTCTTTCTAGCAGTTCTATAAGGGCATTGACTACAACTCAATGGCTTGTCTCCTGTGTGAGTTCTCATGTGATTATATATACCGCTCTTTAAAGCAGTTCTATAAGGGCAATGACTACAACTGAATGGCTTGTCTCCTGTGTGAGTTCTCATGTGTATATTTAAACTGCTCTTTACAGCAGTTCTATAAGGGCATTGACTACAACTGAATGGCTTGTCTCCTGTGTGAGTTGTCATGTGTATATTTAAACTGCCCTTTAAAGCAGTTCTATAAGGGCAATGACTACAACTGAATGGCTTGTCTCCTGTGTGAGTTCTCATGTGTATATTTAAACTGCTCTTTACAGCAGTTCTATAAGGGCATTGACTACAACTCAATGGCTTGTCTCCTGTGTGAGTTCTCATGTGTATATTTAAAATGCTCTTTGTAGCAGTTCTATAACAGCACTGATTACAACTGAACGGTTTGTCTCCCGTATAAGTCTTCAAGGGGTTTTTTACTTGGGACTTATGTGTACTTGTAAATGTGCCTTGAGTACAACTTGCAAATCTTTCTGCTTCAATTGTATTAAATTTTCTGTCATATTTGTCCTTTACATTTTCTGGTTCTGCATCACTGTTCAGATCAACCACCTTTAACAAATGAATGACCCATATTAATCATTTTTCACACACCAAAGGCTTATGACATTTTATTACTGTTCAATATGGTAAGCATTTACATACTATTAGACCAGTTTAATATGAGTGATATATACATTCTTGAATTAAAACTGGCAGATATAGAAATTAACATATCAATTTATTTAATCATAATATTTTTATTGTTTTTAAAATTATGCGCTTAATGAAATAAATTCACTGAACCAAACAAAAAGACAAACAAACAATCATTAAAGTTGCTATATCGTAGAAACAACTTAACTGGTCCCTTTTAACCTTTGAATCAAATATATTTACTCAAGTATTGTAAGAGAACAAAGAATATCACTCATTATAATTCTAGTTTCAATTTAAGTTGTTATCTAAATTACTGAATAATGAACCTGTTCTAAAAAACACCTGTATAAGCATGGAAATTTACTTAATACAAAAGAATAATTTTTCCTTATATTGAAGTTTATTTAAAAATGAAATTGTAATGTAATAAAAGGTGAATTAAATAAGTTTAAATATTTTGTTTAGGATTAAGGGGAAAATAGTTTTACATGACATGATAATATGGAACAATAGATATGGTTATCTGGACATAGCAGTAAAATTCAAGACACTCTTAACTAGTTGGAATCGTGGCCGTAGTAGTTTAATCCAGCCAGGGACTTTCTCATGTTGGTTGGTTTGTTTGTTTAAAGCACCTTTCAATTGGATAAGAGATTTTGTGCTTTTGAATCTCATTTGGCCAGTTAGTGCAGTTATGGGTAGTCATCTTGGGTGCTTCTTCGATAATGTACCGTAGTCAGCCTTTATTTATTTATTTACAGCATACACCATTTTACATACATGACATACATTTTACATACAGTTTGTCCATTTGTTAATGGCTGAACAAAATTAATTAATAAGTAACACATGTATCAAGTTCGCTGCTGTTATGGCTATTTGCTGAGACTAATAAGTTAATAATATTAGTCTCCCTTCTGCCCTTTCTTACGCTTTTTAACTGTTTTTTCTTTTCCGCAAATTTATTTAAGGGCTGATAAAGGAGTTACAGTTTCTAAAACTGCCAATAACTATGATAATAAATAATTCAAATTATAACAATAATAATAAATAACTATAATAAGTAACAATGATAATAAATAACTATAATAACAAACAGCAATGATAATACGTGCTATAATAATAAATATCAATAACGATACTGAAAACACCATGACAATTAATAACCATAAGAATAACAACGAATGATAAATAGCTTTGATAATAAATAACTTCAATAATATATAGTACATTCTGAACACTGGGACTGAATCTAATACAGTATACATGCCAATTCTAGTACTGCAACAGACTAGATACAAAGTTTTGAGCCTGCCTTTTATAATTCTGAGGGGACGGTCCGAAGAACTCCAATTGGGAAGCATTACCCAAACGCATAAGTCAAGGTATGGTACTGTGATAGGCGTAGGCAGTAAGTTGCAGATTCTTGGCGAACAGCTGGGTTGATTTAGTCCGATGAGGGGTATGGAAGTCGATCATCAACAAGAGCTCCAGGCAGTCTACTTGTCCATTGATAAGCTTGAAAAGGAAAACCAGGTCGATGACAGACCTCCTGGAAGATAGGGAAGAAACATTATGCTGATGAACGATCTCATTGATGTCCACGTTATGATAGTCCAAGCCGCTTCTGACTCCCATCAGTAGAAGAAACTTTATCTGGACTGCGTTAAGGGAGTTGCAATGTCCAATTTGATAGGGTGACCATATTGTAGACCCGTATTCCAAGATGGGGCGAACAAGTGACACATACAAGATTTTGATTGTTCCAGGAGTGAAGGCAACTCTTGAAGCACGGGTGACAAGGCCAAGAACTCTATTAGCTTTCGCACAAGCCTTGGCTATATGTTCACCAGGATCCATATTGGGAGTGAAGCACAAACCCAAGTCCTTTATCACATGAACTCTCTTCAGCTGGATTCCATGAAGATGGTAGTCGAAGGATTGCAGAAGTTTTGTTCTGCCAAAGGTCATCACTTGGCACTTGGCTGCATTCAAATGAAGATCATTCTCGCGACACCACACATTAATCCTGTCCAAATCCATTTGGAGAGTGAGCTGGTCATATGCCGAAGACACTTCCAGAAAAATCTTTATATCATCAGCAAAGAGCAAAAACTTGCAGTTGAGGTACATAGCAATGTCATTAACAAAGAGGCTGAACAGGAATGGTCCTAAGAGTGAGCCCTGAGGTACTCTTGATGTAACATAGAGGACAGAATCAGAGACATGGCCAGCAAACCTCACACGAAGAGTTCGTCCTGTCAAGTAGCTCCGGAACCATTGAAGAAGAGGACCTGACACACCAAGTGCCTTTATTTTGGAGATGAGATGCAAGTCCAAGTAAATGCAGTCGACCTGGTGATACTGAGAAAAGGCAGAGTACACATAATTTGTGAAGACGCAGAGGTTGGTAACTGTAGATCTTCTAACGCGGAATCCATGCTGCTCAGGTATGATAACATTCTTGAATGCGAAGGACAGAACATCAAGCACCAAGCTCTCGAAGACTTTTGCGACAACAGATTGGATTACAATAGGTCTATAATTCTTCACGTCACACGCATCGCCAGACTTGTGAACAGAGACCAGAAACCCAGGTTTGAGTACATCAGGGAAGATTCCTTTTTTCATGAGTTGATTAAAAATTTAATTGCATGATTAAGGAGGGTTTTGCCTAATGTCCATGGCTTCATAGTTTTTTTTGGTGGAAAGTGTATGTCAGTGTTTATGGACGGAGTTAGCTGGGTTAGTAAGTTTGTTTAAATGGTTTACTTTGTGAAAGGTTTTAATCAGGTTAGTCTTCTTTGTGGTCTATAATCATATTGGACATAATTCAACAGTTTTTGTCTAGGACGATTTCTCAAATGATTCCATAAAGAACTGTGACCTCTTGTGCACTTTTACATGGTTCTGTTGAGCAGTTTTAAGGGCAATGGTTACAACTGAATGATTTTGTAACTATAAGTTTAATCAAGTGTATTAAACTGCTCTTTTGTGACATACCACAAGAATACAACTGATTTTTCTCCTATGTGAGCATTTAATTGATATTTCTCAACATTCCTTTGCGCAGTTGTATCATAGAATTGATTAACTGGATGACTTATGTATGAGTCCTCATGTGCTTTATCAGATTAATCTTGAGTGCAGCTCTATAAGGGCAATGACAACAACTGAATGGTTTGTCTCCTGTGTGAGTTCTCATGTGTATAATTAAACTGCTCTTTCTAGCAGTTCTATAAGGGCATTGACAACAACTCAATTGTCGAAAAATTTGTTTTCGCGTATTACTTAATTATATTCCACTATCTTTATTAAAATTGTCAGTATGCTTTCTTATTTCTATAGCTTCTAAGATTTTCCTTTCAAAATAATTATCAGAATTTACTAAAACGTTAACTTTGTCAAATTCTATTGCATGATTTTTTTTAACGAATGGTCGGCAATTGCAGAATGTTGTATATCATCATTTTTAGTACACCTGATGTGTTCTTTTATGGTAAACACCTGAAGTTTGTAGTGGAAAGTTCTCCTTGGTTGAAGGTAAAAATTATTTTATTTTTGTAGGTGGTTTGAACACGGTTTTTATACTATGTTTATTTAAAACTCTGCTTATTTTTTCTGTAATCCCTTTGACATATGGTAAAATGGTGCAGTTTTTTCCCCTTCTTATTGTTGTTCTAAGGGAGCTCTCAATTTTCCTTGTCTGATGATAGCCTTGTTAATTTCATATTTCCTGTAGCCACACAGGAGTATTTTTGACTTTTTCAAAATCTTTTGAAATATTCGACTTTTCTCTAAATTTTAGACTTTTTCGAAATTTATGACTTTCTCGAAATTATCGACTTTTCACACACACACACAACGATTATTGTTCTTCTATGGGCGCTCTTAATTTTCCTTGTCAGATGATAGCCTTGTTAATTTCATATTTCCTGTAGCCACACAGAAGTATTTTTACCTTTGTGCTTTGACATAACGCTGTGTGTGTGTGTGTGTGTGTGTGTCTGTGTGTGTGTGTCTGTGTGTGTGTTGAGACCCATCCCCCCCCCACCAAAGCTGGAAAGCGTGCCAACTGGGGGATGGCTCAAAACAAGTCAAGCGAGGGGATCACGGGTGGCAGTTGGAGGGTCAAAATAACACTCGGCAGCTGAGCAAAACTAATTTATTACCAAGTCAAACAAAAGCAAAACTGGCAGGCAGAAGGCCACCACATAAATAGGCAGAAGGCCACAATATAAATAGGCACTTAAATAAATAACAAGAAACACTAAAATTAACAAGATAATGACAAAAGCTACAAAAACACTTTAACACTACAAATACCAAAATAAACAATTAACAACTACATGGCCTATCTGCAGCCTAGCCTGAGACACCCAAAACGTAAGAAAATTTAATAACAACTTAAGAGTGAACATTTAGAAACAATTTAGATAACCCCAAATAACCCGGCAATTTAGCCCACATCCCATAATTCCACCAAGGCCAGGGAGTAAGCCGGAATCCCTGGGCAGCTCCGAATAAGAAGTTAAGTAAAAGAACCATAATCCCCTTTTGGTGAGTTTAAAAACTAAACAATTTTAAAAAAAATATAACACGGTACCGTTCTATTCCCGTGACATCAACAATACACTACACGAAGAAATGAATAACTAACACTAACTATAGCACTAGGCCTAAACCATAAAAATAAATAACAACACAATTTAACGGTAGGGACCTAACAAATATAAACTCTAAAAAACTATAACAACAAAATAAACTAATTAAACTAAATAACAATAAGTATTAACACAAAAGTTCTTTTTGGATTTTAAGTTTTTTTTTTTCTTTCATAACAATACATATAGGTCCCCATGGCTGTGTGGCCTACATCACTGTTCATTCAGTTTTAGGCCTAGGCCAAATTAAATAGTTCCACAAACTTTTTTTTCTTCTTTTTTTTTGTTATATTTCATAAATTATCACCCCCAGCTCAGCCGCCGGGAAACAAAAATGGAACGCACTGACCTGAGGACAGAAGAACAACACCCAGAAGTAGGGATGGCAGCGTAGTCGAGACATAGGTTCTACGACATGGTCCTCAGGCCAGGCTGGCAGTGCAGATGGTCGACCTTCCCCGGACGGCAGGCTGAGGGAGAACGTCCCACTCAAGGACCCTGGAGTTTTGGAGTCTCTAGCCGTGCATGGTCTTTACAGCAGGCTGCGAACAATCCAACTGACGGCCAACCTGACCGACCAGAGCTGGAACACGGAACGAACGAATCCGAGCCAACGGCCACCAAAGTAAGCGAATCGCCGTGCACGAGCGGTCTCAGGCAGCCCGGCAGACCACGACGAAAAAAACTAAATGTACCGGTCAAACGACCCGGTACAACCTCCCTCTGCAAAACCTCAACACACCCAGGCAGGGGAGAAAACTCGGTACCTCAGGGAACCAAACAGAGAAAGAAGAAGAAACCTCCAAAGAGTGGTGTTCTAAGGACGCCAAAGAGAATCTAAGAGGGGAAACCCCTCGAACAGGGAGCGAACTACCCTGACTGTCGGGCCCGACAAGAAAAGAGAGAGAGAGACTCTCTTAGAACAGCCACCTAGGGCGCAGAGGTGATCAATCTCTTTGCCCCAAGAAACCCCCCAGGAACACTAACTCCTGGATCAACCGTTCCCCGGAAAGCCTTAAGCTGGGACACATGGGCTCTCCTGAACACCCTGCCTGACTGGGGATCAACCAGCAGAGCAGTCACCGGTGACAAAAACCTGTCGATGCGGTGGGGACCAGACCACCGATAGCACAACTTTGCAGCTCTTCGTTCCGCAGCCGAACTGACCGGGTGAGCCTGACAAAGAACCAGATCTCCAACCTGAAAAGGGTTAGGAGTACGACCCTTATCATACCTCCTCCTTACACTCTCTCTCTAGCACGTAGCAGGTTGCGCCGAGCAGCCCGCCACGTGGATACTACGTCAGTGGCACCTGGCGTAGGTAGAAGATCCTCTAGCCTCCACAAGTTGGACAAAGGGTTGTTAGGAGGGTAGCCATGTAGAATCTCGAAGGGAGTGGCATTGTGACTCTCATGCTTGGAAGAATTGAAAGCAAGCTGGAGCCAAGAGAGACTCTCATCCCAGGTGTTCTGCTTCTCAGCATGGAAAGTAATAAGGGCAGAACGAAGATTGCGGTTGAACCGCTCAGCATGAGAAGGCTGTGGGTAATAAGGAGAGGTAGTCACATGCCTGATACCATTGCCAAAACAGAACCTACGAAACTCGTGTGAGGTAAACTGGCTACCGTTGTCGGACACAAGAGTAGAAGGCACACCAAAGTGCTGGAAGAGTTGGGACTGGAGAGCACGGATGGTGAGCTTAGCCGTAGCACTCCGAAGTGGGAAAAGCCAAAAAAACTTCGAGAAAGCATCCACACAAACAAGTAGGTAGGAGCTACCTGACTTGCTACGGGGAAAAGGACCCACGTAGTCGATGAACACCTTCTCAAAAGGACGCTCGGCCACTTCAGAAGATAACAACCCTAACTTTGCATTCTGACTAGGCTTGCTGAGAGAGCACAGGTGACAAGCCCGCACTCTGCCAGCAACATCCCGGTCCATGCCCTTCCAGATGAAATACCTACGAATCTTAGCGATGGTCTTATGAATGCCAAGATGACCGCCCACAAGAGAAGAGTGATAATACTGATAGACCATCGGTACTAGATGACTAGGCAGCACTACACGGGGTTCACCCCTCTGTCGAGGACGGCAACAGAGTACCCCTTTGGACAGAAAATAGGGAGGGTGGGCACCTTCCTCTTGAAGCTCACCTAAGATGACTGACAGCTCAGGATCTTTCTGCTGATGGGACAGTAGGTCGTCAAAAGCCAGAGGAAAATCCAGAAGAACAGCACCACACTGAGCAACAGCCTCAGTAGGTGGATCACTGGGTTTGTGATACATGCGGGAAAGAGCATCCGCGATGACATTCTGGGTACCCCTAAGATGTTGGACTCGGAACTTAAAAGCAGAAATCTTGACCACCCAGCGACCAATTTTCCCAAGCTGTCTGGGATGGGCAAGAAGCCAAGATAGTGCCTGATTGTCCGTCTCCAGCAAGAACTCAGCGTGTTCCAAGAAACGCCGAAACTTGTCCGTACCAAAGACAACAGCCAGACACTCTAACTCATAGATGGAAGAAGCTTTCTTTTCCTGGTGAGACAACGTCCTCGAAGCAAAAGCGATGGGCTGCCTGACCCCATCAAACTCCTGAGAAAGAACAGCAGCAATGGCGGAGGAGGAGGCATCAGTCTGAAGAATGAATTCTCTGCTGAAATCAGGCATACGCAGGACAGGAGGTTGCATGATAGCCTCCTTGAGAGCATCAAAGGCAGTCTGCTGAGCTTGGCCCCACACAAAAGGGACACCTTTCTTTCGCAACTCGTTCAACGGGGCAGCAAGCTCGGCCACGTTAGGGATGAACCGACGGTAAAAATTCACCATCCCCACAAAACGGGCAATCCCCTTGGCATCTCTGGGAGGAGGAAAATCCCGAATGCCCTGGGTCCTCGCAGGATCAATGCAGACGCCTCGAGAAGATATAAGATGACCCAGAAAAGAAATCTCAGGACGAGCAAAAGTGACTTTCTCTGGATTGACGGTAAGGCCAGCTGATTTAAGGCGACTAAGAACTTCCTCCAGATGTTGCATGTGTTCCCCGAAAGTCTCACTGTAGACAAGAAGGTCGTCCAGGTAATTGAAGACAAACTTGAATTTCACATCATGAAAGATGGAATCAAGCAGACGAGTGAGAGTCTGGGCACCCACAGCAAGACCCATAGGAACCCTAGTGAACTGATAGAGATTCCAGGGAACACAGAAGCTAGTCATAGGCCGTGACTCCTTCTTCAATGGAATCTGATGGTAGGCCTGGTTCAAATCAAAAACACTGAAAAACTTAGCCTTACCGAACCAATCAAACGCAGAATGCAAATCAGGCAGAGGTACCGAGTCAATAGCGACCTTAGCGTTGAGCCTCCGATAATCCATCACAAGCCTAGACTTACCATTAGGCTTGGGCAAAAGAAAAGCTGGACTGGCATAAGCGGAACGAGACGGTTCAATCACACCCTTGCTCAGAAGATCTTCAATCATAGCCCTCATAACCTCCATCTTTGGGGGAGCAAGTTTGTACGGATGACTTCTAACAGGCTGAGAATCGGTGAGATGGATCTCATACTCCAGAAGAGAAGTGACCCCAAGCTCAGGCGTAAGCACATCAGGAAACCGCAAACTCAGTCTCCTAATGGCCTCCGCCTGCTCAGGGGGGAGATGACCAACTGGATCCACCTTGGGTTGTTCGGGCTCACAACCCACCTCTCTGACTGCAGGAGGGCAGTCAGAATCCCCTACTAGAGGCACCAAAACTCGCCGATTAAACTTGAAAAACATCTGGCGCTTCTGGAGTCAAGCACCATACCACTCTTAGAAATAAAGTCTGCCCCTAGGATACAAGAAACCGCCAGGTCCTTGGCAACAAGAAAACCCCACCTCCAGGAAAATCCTTCGATCTTAAAATGGAAAAACGCCTTTAGAATTATAGGTAGAGGAGTTTGGGATGCCGTCCAGCATGTAATAGAAGAAGGCTCGGTGTGCCTGACAAGTCCTAAGGCGTCAAGGGACTCAAAAAGAGAAAGGCTGATAATACTGCATGCCGAACCAGAATCAAGAAGGGCTTGACACACCGTACCACCAAAAGAAACAAAAACGCCAGGACACACCGAGGTGACCGCACTAAGTCCCAGGGAAGCCATGCCAGCAAGGCCCGAAAAATCCCCGCCACTCCTGCTATGGGCACGTGTCAAAGGCAAATGGCCACGGTCACTCGCAACAACGCGGGGAGCTACTGTGGAGGCAACCCCCCGCGCTGAGTGTTTCCCGCCCCACGACCTCGAGCACGTGGACAGTCACGACGAATGTGACCAGGTTGGCCACAAGCAAAACGCACAACAGGAGGCCGAGAACCACAACCCTCCACTGGCTGACTCACACCCAAAGACATAGCCGGTCGACGGGTGGGGAGAGCACTATGACTCTCATAATCCCTCCCTTGCTAGTCGGAGAACTGCACGCTGCGCGAAACAATGCACAGCTGATGCAGCTCCCGGAAAGACGTAGGCACACCAGCAACAACTAGCCTACACCGTTCTTCAGGAGAAATGCCATCCAGGATGACACGAACGGTGTCAGCTTCAGAAAGTGTGAGGCGCAACACTTGACGAGCTTCCTTGATGGACGAGACATAGGCTGCCAGAGACTCACCCCTACCCTGCGACCGATAAAATCTGTCCATGACCATCCTCTCCCTGAGTCGAATGGGAAGAAACGACGACAGTAACTCTCGATGGAACGAGTCCACCGAGGCATCACTGGCCAAGACCGAACTCAGCAACTCCCCAACAGGACCTCTACAATAAGGGAAAATCAGACGAAGCAAGTCCCCAGCCTGCATGCCGGGCATCTCACTAAGTCTGAGAAAGGCCACTAGAAACTTCAGAAGTTCCTCAGGATCCATCCCATCGATCACAGGGAGATTCTGGATCATGGGCGTGAGAGGGTTAGGTAGCTTGTGGTAGCTCAGCTGCAGAAGAGCAGGTGAACACAAAGGAGCCGAAGCAGAAGGAACGGCAGCTGGAGCCGAACCACAAGCGACCTCAACAGAAACGCCTGCAGGCTCAGAAGGAGCCTCAGGCACAGTGAGAGCCGTTGTCTCAGCCTGCGGCCTCGACACATTAGGCGACAGCGAGAAATTAGGCCGCTGACCCAGACCCGTAGGAGTCGTGGAAACGGAGAGTGCCTGAAAAATCTCTTCAAGCCTAGACAAACTCTCCAGGATCCACGCCCTATCCGACGGTTCCAACCCCGGTGCCCGGTTGACCATCCGTAAGCGGGCAAGCAGGTGCCCCAGACGTGCAAGACGACAGGCCCGGTCACGACCCACTGGAGGTTCCAACTGCAAATCTTCCAAAACCCCTTCCCAATATTCCACCTTCCGTTTACAAACCAACAACTCATCACCAACCTCCAGTAGATCAGACCACTCCACCGCCGTACCCGCGAACAACTGCTCCCGCAGCAACCTCCGGAGATTCAAAACATCCCCCTCCGGAGTCACACCACGCGCCCTCAACTCAAAAATCAATTCCTCCTTCACTAGGAGGGCAACATTCTGCAGATAGGCCATCTCGAACGCAACAAATCTCAACAATACACAAAAAACGACAACTCCAGGGTCCAAGACGAACTAAAACCCTCAGCCTACCGAGCCACTGCCGACCACTCCAATCCACCCATGAAACCCATTCAACAAAGTAAACAAGCGGATTGCCTTTTGTTTTCTTTTTTTTTTTTTAGTAAAGTTAAATTATTTATTTGGTTTTTTAATTGTTTTTTGTTTTTTTTTTAAATAATTATTTATTTGTTTCTTTTTTTTTCTTTACGTATTACCAAGACACCTTGACGGTAGGACGGCCAACAATGGCCTACTAACTGGCAAACACCCACTGTCAACAACCAAGAGAGAATTATTATTTTTTTTTTTTTTTTTTTTTTTAGGCAACCACGCTCTGCTTCCAATTGAGACC
The DNA here is from genome assembly GCA_035578905.1 of Stictocephala bisonia. Lineage (NCBI taxonomy): Eukaryota > Metazoa > Arthropoda > Insecta > Hemiptera > Membracidae > Stictocephala > Stictocephala bisonia. The sequence goes on from JAQJVL010002233.1 coordinate 39,065, forward strand.
CATCCCCCCCCACCAAAGCTGGAAAGCGTGCCAACTGGGGGATGGCTCAAAACAAGTCAAGCGAGGGGATCACGGGTGGCAGTTGGAGGGTCAAAATAACACTCGGCAGCTGAGCAAAACTAATTTATTACCAAGTCAAACAAAAGCAAAACTGGCAGGCAGAAGGCCACCACATAAATAGGCAGAAGGCCACAATATAAATAGGCACTTAAATAAATAACAAGAAACACTAAAATTAACAAGATAATGACAAAAGCTACAAAAACACTTAACGCTACAAATACCAAAATAAACAATTAACAACTACATGGCCTATCTGCAGCCTAGCCTGAGACACCCAAAACGTAAGAAAATTTAATAACAACTTAAGAGTGAACATTTAGAAACAATTTAAATAACCCCAAATAACCCGGCAATTTAGCCCACATCCCATAATTCCACCAAGGCCAGGGAGTAAGCCGGAATCCTTGGGCAGCTCCGAATAAGAAGTTAAGTAAAAGAACCATAATCCCCTTTTGGTGAGTTTAAAAATTAAACAATTTAAAAAAAATATAACACGGTACCGTTCTATTCCCGTGACATCAACAATTAACAATTAAAAAAAGAAATATATGATGATGATGATAGTATTGGATAAATATTTACTGTTGTTATTTGCTGCTTAAACTAAATAAATAAATAAAAAAAACACACACACAGGGTACAACAAGGAATAATGAAGTGTATTGATACAATAAGATAACCAGTTGTACAGTGAAATACTATGTTAATAAAATGTCTTTATTTAATTTGCTTTTATCTTCTTTCTTGCTTTACAACTTGGTTTCTTCTGGTTTATGCTCCGGCTGAAAACATACTCGGTAGTACAACATAGAGATACCTCAGGGAAGGGGTGTCGAGCTGGCCATTAATGTTCTTATGAGATTTAATATTAATCATGTTTAATTGTCCAATTAAAAATTTGAAAAAGAGAATAATTTAAAAACAGTATCAGAGAAGAAAAAAAAATTTATCAAATAAGGGAAAAGATAGGGAGAAAGTTCAAATTTAAAGTTCAATTTTCAATGGAAAATATCTTCACAGCAATTAGTCTATGGTCTGGTCTCACCAAATTTAAGTTTAAAGTTGTCTTCACCACAAACTTAGAATTCTTGATGTTTTGGGAAATTTAAATATGTTTGTGGCCAAATTTAATAAATAAAAGTTTTGTAATGATTTACAAAAACACTTTTATTGGGAATGTCACTAAATAAAGTCACTGTATTCTGGCTGAATCTTCTCTCCTTCAAGGCTAATAATGGACTCTCACTGCTACTAGTTCCTTTCTCAATCCACAATTACAACAATGTGTCACTGGTTGCTTGATGATCACTTCACTTCACCAGGGGATGTGGGGGTTGGTATTATAATAAATCAAATATTAAAATCATGAGAAAATTAAATTAATGTTGAAATATTTTAGAAAAATGGAATAGGTTAAAAAAAAAACTTCCAATTATTAAATTAAATTATGCCAAATCTAAGAAAGGAAAATATTTATTAATAAAATGATTAAACATAGAGTATGCAAATTATTGGGAACTGAATTAAATTAAATTAATGTGATAAAACATATGATCAATGAGTGTGATGAGATTATTAGTGATGGGTAGCAGCTGGTTTAAATGGAAGAAACAAGGTAAGTGGCAGATGTTCTTACATATGATACAAAAATAAATAAACAAACATAATTTGAAACATCTCAAATATCCCCTCAGAAATTGCAGGGATTACTGAAAGTCATCACAAGATTTCGAACATGATGTGAAAATTATGTTGACATAATAAACAAACAGATACAAACATACATAGACAAAATTTTTTAAAACTAACAATACAAAATGATGAAGGTTACATACATGACACAGACGGTTACATAATACAATACAATACAATTGACAATATTACAAATTATATAAAGAAGGGTTATACAGTTTATAAAGGGAATTGTGGAGGTTATTGGGACATAGCACTGGGGAATGAGTGACTTGAGTTTTTTTTCACAAGGGGAAAAGTCACCAGGGAAAGGGGAAGTAAGGGAAACTGGGGAAAGGTGGTTTCACTGGCACAGTTTATTGCACAGGACTCACAGTCTATTAGGGGGGAATCTTCTCGCACTGGGGATTTAGCGGAGCAATCATAGGGGAAAATCATGGGTTATTAGTTTACTTGGGTGATTAAGGAAATTATCCCCTCTCAACAAGACATGGGCTTTGTCGTAGTACACAGTTTTTTATTACACATACACAGTTGTTAGACAAGGGGTACATATCACAAATTCATTACAAAATACATATTGATGAGTAGGTTGATGGGATGAATACAAAATATGAAAATACAAAGTTACAAAGAAAATTAAATTACTATACAATATTTACAATACAGGTCTATAGGTAAACTACACTTGTTTCTTGTTCTTAATTTGAATCATATATCCTCTTGAGTTGGGGACAGGTAACGTTTGATGGCAGACACGTGGTATGGTCCAAACTTCTGTCTTCCATCAAGGCTTCTAACTCCGTAGGTTGATGTTCCATATATTTGGTCAATTTTAAACGTACCTTCGTACACTTCAAAAAGTTTGGCGGTTTCTCCTACGACAGCATGCGACAGTGGATGGGTTTTCACAAGTACAAGATCATCAAATTAAAATTAGTAGGTCGGATCTTCATGTTGGCTTTACGTGCACGTTTCTTTTGCTTGTCCTTTATCCTTCGTTTGGCTAAAAACAATTTTCTCTCCAGAGGTATATCTGATGTAAAAGGATTTGAGACATAGTTTTCCCAAAATCGAACACTTAAATCCTAGATGAAGTTCATTTGGGGTGAAGCCGGTCGTTTCGTGATGAATCTCATTTAAGAAGGTGTTTATCTCAGGTATGTACCGTGCCCAGTTACGGTGTTGGTGTGCACAGTAGGTGCGTAGACATCTCTTTACTTCCTTTATCGGTCTCTCTGCCATGTTATAAGACGGATAGTATACAGGACTAAATATGGGGGTGATATAATTTTCTTTAAGCTTCTTAAGCCAGGCCTTACTTTTAAACTGTGATCCGTTGTCACTTTGAATCTTCTTGGGTATACCGTAGTTGATGAGGTGGTGTTCAAACAGTTTCTTGATGATGGTGTGTGTATTGGCAGTTCTCATGGGGTAGAGTTTGACGAATTTTGTAAAAATGTCCAGGGTGATGAGTAGGTATTTTACGTTTCCAATGCTAGTGGGTAATGGTCCAATGATATCGATGGCGAGGTGATCATTCTTCTGGTTACAAGTTATTCTTTTTGCAAGTCCTTGTGGTGGGTGCTGGTTGGTTTTACAGCGTTGGCAAGAGTTGCAGGTGGCTAAGGTAGTCCGAATTCTTCGCCCCATATTCTTAAAAATGAAACATTCTTGCAGTATGGAGAAACATTTCTTCGCTCCGCAATGTAAGTAGAAATAGTGGCACTCCCAGATGAGGCGGTTGATAATTGATTCCGGTACTGCGATCAGCCAGCTGTTCCTATGCTTCTTATACAATATTTCTTTATCCAGCTTATATTTTTCGGAAGTCTGTTGGTAGAGAGGAGCATTTTGGTCAAGTTTAAGGGTAGCATAAGGAATCCTAAGGAGTGGGTCATCAGACTGTAGTTCAGGTAAATTTGATAAGGCGTTGCGTAGATGAGGGTCGGAGATTCTTCGGATGTAGTTGATAGTTAGTTCTTGAGGTGGGTGCTGAGTTGGTGAGGTGTCTGGATGGATGATTCGACTGAGTGCATCGGCTGTAGAGTTCTCTGCGCCCTTGCAGTGTTGGATTTCGAAGTTGTATTCCTGAATAGCAAGAATCCAACGGGTGAGGCGGTTGTTCAGGAGTTTGCATGTTTTGAGGAATGTGATGGCATGATTGTCAGTCAGTATCTTGAGTCTTGTCCCTAGTATGAGGTAGCGAGTTTTCTGTAGGCAATATACGATGGCGAGGAGCTCCTTTTCTGTGGTGGTGTAGTGTAGTTCAGCAGATTGCAGGGCTCGAGAAATGAAGACAATCGCAGCCTTATCTCCGTTCTCCTTCAACTGGAATAAGTGACCTCCGATTGCGTAGTCCGATGCGTCGGTCTGCAGGTAGAATGTCTTGTTGATATTCGGATGGTATAGAATGTTGGTGTGGAGGAACATACGTTTGATGTGGTTGAAGGTTGTCTCATCTTTTGCTGTCCAGATGAATTTAGTCTTCTTTGATGTAAGGCGAAGTAAAGGTTGAACGGCTTCTGCATAACGGTCGATGAACTTATTATAGTAGTTGATGCATCCTAAAAATGATTTCAGCTGTTTGCGGTTAGTCGGTGAAGGAAAATCCAGAATAGGTTTGATTTTACTAGACTCCATACAAAGTCCTGATTCGATGAGTGTGTAACCTAGGAAAGGTATAGTGTTCTGGCAGAAGGTAGACTTCGAGAATTTTACGGTCATTCCGGCTTCAGTCAATTTCTTAAGGATATAATCAATATGTGTTAAATGGTCTTTGAAATTGGGACTAATTATACAGATATCATCCACATAAATTAAGGTAAAATTTTCCACTTCATCGTCGAAGACTTTATCTAGGGCTCTCACTAAAGCGGCTTGGGACGTAGAGATACCGAAAGGAGTACCTTTTTAATGGTAAGTCTTCCCTCTAAACTGAAAAGCTGTGTACTGGCGGGACTTAGAATTTAATGGTATTTGCCAATAGGAAGCGGTTAGATCAATACTAGTGAGCCATTTAGAGTTACATGCTTTAGCTAGGAGTTCGTTTATGCTACGATTGCATTCATAATCTGGGGTAATTAACTGGTTAATTTTACGTGCGTCTAGGCACAATCTAATTTCACCTGACTTCTTAATTACGGGTATAATAGGGTTGATAAAGGTACTGTTACTTCGTTCAATTATCCCGAGTTGTTCCATTCGTTGTAGTTCCTGTAGTACAGCATTCTGATGGGCTAAAGGTACGGGGTAGGATTGACATTTGAAGGTTTCAGGTTCTTTAACTTCTAGATTGTGTTGGTACTTGTTGCAGAGTCCAGGAGCATCAGAGAATGTATTTTGATACTTCAAAAGTAGATCGGTGAGTTGAGTCCTTTGTTCGTTGTTGAGCAGTTCGTTCTGGTTCAGAGTTTCTTCTATTATCTCAGCATTTATCCTGTCTTGTAGGTTCGTTGTGGAGGAAGGGGTAGTATCGTTATAAGTTTCAAAATTATCATAAATGTAGGTTCTTTCTAAGTTTTGGTCGTATGCCGACATTTCATTGTATTCAACATCATTGTCGTTCATTAAGTAACATAAGATTCCATCGTGGTTGCACCCGTCAAACTCCAATAGTAATTCAGTATTATTTATGTTTATATTCAATGTTTTTCTATCAAAGTTTATTTCCATCTTCCACAGTCTTATCGTATCTATTCCAATAATTACATTATGAACGAGGTTTGGTACCATGATTAGTTGCAAATTAGTTTCCACACCGTTGACATTAACTGTAAGCATTAATATCTTAGAAACTCTTTTTGATTTAACACAGACGGCAGTTTTGATGTGTATGCCAGTTAAAGGTAATTCTTCATATCGTCCTAATCTACTCCTATTCTCTATTATCCATTGCTCTGAGACACATGAGATGTTGGCACCCGTGTCTATGAGTGCGGAAGTAGGCACATTGTTTATTAAAATATTAATCTCTGGACATTTTATGTTGTTTGCTGTTTCTACAGTTTTATTAGTTTCAGGATCTTCATTTAGTAAAAAGTCACAGTCACAAAATATATTACTAAGGGTTAATATTGGATTTGAATTATTTACATTATTATCTAAATTAGAAGGCCTTTGTAATCCGAGGTTTGTGTTTTGCACTGAGGAATCTGAGGATAGAAATCCATGATTATAAAACAAGGGAAGTTTACCTAGGCCTTGGGACTCGTCAGTGCTTAGGCATTTAAAAGCGCAGTACTTGTTGTAGTACTGGGAGGTGAACTAGTCGTTGGGTTTCTCCTTTCTATTATGGCAGAGCATATTTGTGCTTGTTTTCGGCTGGGATATTGCTGGTTGTCTCGATTTGATGAATTGTTGCCCCGGTTGTAATGTTGGTTGAAGTTTCCTCTGTAGCTGGGTCTTCTATCGTATTCTCTCCGGTATCCAGGTGAAGAGTTGTTGAGGTGCCCGTTGTTGTAGGTTGGTCGTCTTTGTTGCTGTTGTCCATCGCTGCGGTAATACTGGTTTCTAGGAGGGCTGTTTGGAGGTCTGCTTCCTGGCTGGTGCTGAAACTGTCGCTGTAGTGGTGGTTCGTTTCTCGGTTGACTGGTAGTTTTCGATCGCTGGTGTGCGTCCTTAATATCTTCTCTTTGGAGTAGCAATTCGAACTCGGCGACGGTGTTCACATTCTGGACTCTTCGGGCGTCTTGGATCAACTCGGAAAAGTGTTCCGAAAGAATATTTATGATTTCATCCTCGCTGATTGGTGGAGTGATGGATCGTAATGTCAATACTCGTTCAATGAAGTATTCTGCTCGTGGCAGCTTTCCTCCGGGCCGGTATCTTTCGACCTCTATACGCTGCTTTACTCCTCGTTGGATCTCGCGGCTCCAGTATTTGTTTGTAAAGTTATGTTCAAAATCTGAACAGTTGCGGATTTCCTCCTTAATCAGGTCGAACCATTTTGCAGCATGTTGCTCTAAACATTGTTCAATAATGTCCCGCAAGTGTTCCGAGTCGTTGTTTGGTTTGTTGTGTGTTATGTTTCGTTCATAGAAGCGTTTTAGTTTATGTAAAAATTCCTTAGGGTTTTGGGCTTTCCCGTAAAATTTAGGTGGACTATTGTCGGTTGCATGGGTGCCGTTGCCGGTGCATGTGACATAAATATTCGGTGTGCCTGATATAACTCCATTACTAACTTGACCTTCAACGTTGGTGATTCTATTACCAAAGGTGTGTACAAGTTTGTTTAATGTATCAATATCTTCTCCTTGTTTTTGTGTAATTGGTAATATTTGTGTTAATACTTGTTTCGTACTGTCCTAAATTTGGTGAGTCAATTCTTCCTTTTGTTGGATAATGTTTGTCTGGCAAGCAGTGGCGTGATTAAGTAATTTAATGTCAACTGTATTTATAACGTAAGTAGTGTTGTTAGCAAGGGCTTTCTTGATGTTATCATTCTGGATTGCAATATTTTTGTTTAAGTCGTCACGGACCTGCTGGTTTTGTTTTTGGATTTCGTTGCCGAAATTTGTTTCCAAGTGATTCATTCTATTATTTTGTTCGGCTCGTGTAAGTTTAATTATGTCAAGGTCAGATTTGACTTTGTCATATTTATGGCTTAAGTGATCGATTTTACTTTCAATATATTCAGAAAATATTTTAAGGTTCTGATTTAAATTTTGTTTTAGTTCTAAGTTGTCTTGTATAAGTTCTTGTTTTAATTCATTTTTACTTTGTTCTAAACGGTATTCAAGTTTAAAGAACTGTCTTTTTATAAGTGCTGCAATTTGTGAAAGCAAATCGGTATTCGCATCTGCGCTAGCCGGTTGTTTGTCCGTTCGGGGGTAGAATGAATGGCAATGGAATGTGCGGGTGACGTCATCGGTTCATTCATCGCTGCCGTCGTCGTTTAACTCAACAGCTGTTATGTTGACTGTTTACAATTGGTTTTTTTTTGGTTTTGCATGGGAAAACCCGGGAGTCCCTTGGGCCCAGGGGTGGTGGGTTAGGAAAAGGTCTTTGTTTTTTTAATTTCCCCATGGGTTAAAAATTTTGGGCCCCTTAAAAATTTAAAAAAAATAATTTCGCCCCAATTTGGTTTAAAAAAAAAAAATTTTCAAATTTGGGAAAAAATTTGGGTTAGAGCTTTCAAAAATTTTCAAAGTGTCAAATTTTTAAAAAATTGTCCCGAATTTTAGTGGGTTGGGTTTTTCCCTTTTTAAGTTTAAAGGGTCTTCCCCAAAACCCAACAAACAAATTTTGATTTTATTAATATAAAAAATTTTTCCCCCAAAAAACCAAAAAAAATTTTTAAAATAAACCCTTTTTTAACCAAAAAAATTTTTTGGTTATTTTTTTTTCAACTTTTTCTTGTTCTTTTTCTCAAAAAAAAAAAAAAAAAAAAAAAAAAAAAAAAAATAAATATTTTTCATGAAAACCCTTAAAAGAAATTTAAAAATTTTTGAAAATTTTGGGTTAAAAAAAAAAAAATTAATTGGGAAAAAAATTCCCAAAATTGACGAGAAAAAAAATATTTTTATAAAAAAATTGAAAATTTTTGGGATTTTTTTTAATATTAAATTTTTTTTTGGGATAAAATTTAAAGGAAAAATTTGGAAATTTTTAATGGGAAACCCGAAATGGATGAAAAAAAAGTTTTTTCAGAGGGGTTTTTAAAATATAAAAATAAAAATTTTAAAAAAACAAATTTTTTTTGGAAAATCTCCCAATTTTCACCCCAAGGAAAAAAATTTTTAAATAAAACCCTATACAGGGCTTGAACCCCTTAAAAAAAACCACTTTTTTAAAAGGGGGCCCAAAAATTAAAAAAAAACTTAAAAAAATCAAAAAAATTAAAAAAAGTTTAAAAAAAATTTTTTTTGTTTTTTTTTTTTATTAAAAAGTTTATTTGGGGGGTGGGTTTTTATTTTAACAGTTTTTGGTGGCCCAAAAAATTGAAAAAGGTTTTTTTCCCTAAATGAAAAAAAGGGAGGGAAAAAAAATTAAGAATAAAAAGATACAAAACCCTTTTAACAAAATTTTTTAAAATTTTTTTAAACCTTTGTTCCAATAAAAATAAAGGTTTACCTTGATTTTTTTAAAAAATAAAATAAAAACCCCCCCCTTCCCCCCCAATAAAGGTACTCCTTTTCCTAAAATTAAATTGGGGGAAATTAAATTTTTTTTTTTCCCCAAGGGGGGGAATTTTTAAGGTTTTAAACCGGGGGAAAGGGGTTTTTAATACCAAATATAAAAAGGCCCAAAAAATTAAAATTTAAAAATTTGGGGGACCTTTTTTTTCTAAAGCTCCCAAACTTGGGAAAAACCAAAAAAAACAACCCCCAATTAAATTTTCAGGGAAACCTTAACCCTTTTTTTTGGGGAAAAGAAAAAAAATCCTTTTTTCCCCCGTTTTTAAAAATTAAAAAAAAAAAAAATTTTTTAAAAAAAGAACCTTTGTTTTTCCCCTTTAAAAAAAAAAAACCGGGAGGGAAATTTTAAAAAATTTTTTTTAAAGGGTTTTAGGGGTTTAAAAGAAAAAAAATTTTTTAAAAAAACCCCCCATCCCCAATTTTTAGTTTTTTCCCAAAAAATTTTTTACTTCTAAAATGGGAAAAAAAAGCCAACTATTAAAAATTAAAAAGAAACAAAACCAAAAAATTTCGGGGTACCAAATTTTTTTACCCATTCAAAAAAAAAAAATTCCTTTCCTTTTCATTTTTAAAACCCCCAAACCAAATTTCTTTTTTTTTTTTTTTTTTTTTCAAGGGGGCCTTTGGGTTTTTTTAAACCAACCTTTCCAAAAAAAAAAAAAATTTTCCGGTTTTTTTTTAAACAAAAAATTTTTCCTTTTTTAAAAAACCCTTTTTTTTATTTTAGAGAAAAAGGCAAAAAAAGGAAAAAACCCTTTAAAAAAAAACAGATGAATTTTTCCTGGGAATAAAAAAAATTTTAAAATTCTTTCCCGAACCCAACCAAAAAAAAACTTTTTCATTTAAAAAAAAAACCCAAAAATTTGGTTTATTTGAAATAAAAAAATTTAAAATTTTAATTTTTTATTAAAGCCCAAAAGTTTTAAAAGGATTAAAAACCTGGCTAAACCCAAACATTTGACCTCTAATCCTTACCATCCACACTCATCCTACACTCATATAACCATTCACATTCGCCTTAAAATACCAACAACGTTGTGTCGGCGTCTCATATGTAAGAATATGGTTTAACGTTATTTTATTAATTCTATATTAAAAGTAATCTATATGGAAAGTATTCCCATATTGAACATCTAGTAAACAAATTAAGCTCTCTACGATTTGCAATTAAGATTTTGGCTCAATCAATTTCTATTGCAACATGCAAAATTGTATATTTTGCTTATATTCAATCAATTCTTAAATAAGGAATTGTAATATAAGGACAATGTCCCAACTTTCAAAAGGTTTTTAGAGCAAAAAAATCTGTAATAAGAGCAATGACCGGGGCACAATTTAGAGAAAACTGGTGTCCAGTATTTCAGAAATCGCAATTACTAACTTTACCATGCTTGTACATTTTGGAACTTCTAAATATAGTACACAAAAATCCAAATGTTTGTGAACAATTTAAAAATCAGCATAATTCACAAGAATATTCTACATTACCCAATTCACAGAACATTATTTTGAAAAAGTTCATGGGAATTAAAATTTACAATAGTTTGCCAAATTTTTTAAAACACCTTGACGAAGTTAAATTTTATAAGTGTAATAAAGAAATTCTTCTACAAAATGCATACTTTAATATAGAGGAGATGATGAAAAACAAATCAGCCTAATGGTAAAAATAATTTTTTTTAATTTGTAGAAATTACATCCCACAGCGCATTTTTAAGACATACTTAGTTTTAAGTCTTTTGTTATAAATCATTTAGCATAAAACTAATTAGTGTATTCACCTGACAATCCACCTGTTTAATATTACTCATTGTAATAATTAAAAATGTTACGTGCAATAAATATTTTTTAGTTTAGAATTATTGTAATGAACATATAGGGTGAGGCAGACCACTCCTGCAGTACGTATAGCGGATGAACAGTTTGGTCAAGAGGCATAAAACAAAAGCTTTCCTATAAACAACACATGGCGAGTCCATTAAAAATATTTTCATCAAAATTAAATGAAATGAAAGACATCTTTATTTAATCAGGCGAGGTTGGCACTAAAAGTTCCTTCTTCCACTTAACCTGAAAATCTATGTACAGTGTCCTCCAAAACTAAGGGTCGTGGGTTCGAATCTCAAAAATTTTAAATGAAAGATAAAACATGTAATACATCACTTTAAAGGTCTTGGTGAAAGAAACTCATTTGCGTAAATAAAGTTCACTTATCTTAATTTTTTTCAAAATGGCGGACGTTTTTGTGGAAAATTTTGACTTTTACGAAATACACTCTAATTTACTTACCATTTGAATTATGTTTATGCCAATTTCAAATTATTACTTACAAAAAAATCAGCTTCACTCTGATATGCCAAATGTCTACATTTATGCATATTTTGATATTGGTCAGCTAACCCGAACTTTGAAAAATTCTAAATTTCTATAAATCAAAAATCTTAAATAGCAACATGCATCATGTTACTACTCGAACTCGGCTCGAAGCTCCTTAAACTACTCGAAGTTCGATCGAGTAGTTGTATTTCACGAAATATCAGATTTACATCTTAATTTAGTTTTAAGAGTAAACAGTTTTATAAGTTATCAATAAAAATGTTTGTGTTTTATTTTACCCTTAATCATACGTTATCACTTTGGTATGCGTAATTATGAACTAAAGAATACGTCTAAGAATAGGTAGTACATGACGACAGTAAAATGAACTAGTGGACGCAGTGAATGAGTTCGTTCATTATGATTTGAACTAGTTCAGTTCAAAGTGATCAACAGAGCTAGGAATGTAGCGATCACTGTAAATAGTAGCTATCACACACGTTAGTTGTCAGTCTACCAGTGACTTGAAACCTAACCTAAAATAGCGTGAATAAAACAGAAGTGCTGGTTAGTGTCTTTATGACCCAAGATAGGGGACGAGAGATCCGGTTCAAGATGCTCAAAAAACCTGTTACCATTTCAAATCTAATAGTCTGTGCACCGTGGAAATTATGCATATTTTCGTTCATATCAATAATACCGTTCAATCAAAAGGGTACGGGGAACGGATCACTTTACATCCCAAGAATCGAACTTCCCGTCTTTTCTAGGTTAAAGTTCTTCTCGGTTGTAGTATACGTACGTGCAAGGAACCGTTCAGCTTCTTTTCGGAAATGAAATTATCATATATTTCTTGTGAGTCGATTGAAGTCTATTTTGTTTTTTAATCTGAGCAGGGAATCGTCCAATGATTTGACGTAAGAAAATACCGTATCATATCATAAAATATGGTAATGGCGTTCTAGTAGCGTGTGACACAACATTATTGATTTTCCGTCAAATAAAAAATTAATTTATATCCGTGGTGAACGTCTATTAAATATTATTCTGAAAACCCCTTAGATCGCCAAAACTGTGTTTAATATTTGCGCATAGGATATTTTTCCTGTCAAATTGTTCACCGGTTTTCTGATTAGGTTAGACAATTGTCTAACCAACTGTCTCTAACAGTTGGAGTGTAAAAGCTGGTAAAGTACGATAATTTTGATTCGTAAATTCATTGAACGGTTCCCTGTTCACACTGACGTCGATGTCAATGTAAACTGTAAAACAATCAAGAATCAACCAAAGTGAGCGAGAAACATGTTGGAAGACTTTTTCTAAACAAAATACGACGAATTTAGAGATTCGGAAAATCATTTGTATTGAACCGAAGCCTTATCAAACGTCTCGTTTTTTATTCATAAGTTTATAGTTTAGCTGCCCACAATCTTCACTGTATCACTAGTTGGCACTTAGCTGATATTTCAGACTGCATCTCGTCGCCAATATTGGGTAGACCTATTATATTAGCCGACTACGTCTATGGTTTTCATTCGATTATACCAAGTTTTAATGAATTTCTCGTTATGAAATAATTATTTATCTGTTGTTCAGTGTAGCCTCATGTATCGAAGTAGTTTCAAGTTGCACATATTTTATTACCAATCATAATTTAAAAACTAATTCATCCTAAGCGACTTTAAAATTTAATTTTAGTAAACCTGCTTAGTCATTATTATCAATTGATTGAACCAGTCTTTGCCATCCGTATTTTCAAATTTGACTATATAATTCAGAGCTTATTTCCGGTTAGTCATAACCTTGTTATTACTGAATTAAATACCCACAGAATACAGATCCACTCTTCTTAGCGTGTACAGAATCAATTTTTTGTTGAAAGGAAGCAATTCTCAAAGCAAATGACCGCATTTGGCGATAATGCCTGAATTTTAGCATCAGTTTGATTGGATGCAACTTTTTCCTAAAAGCTTCACTACGTTTTCGCGGTACACTTTGAACTGAACCACCAGATAAACATATTGGCCGGCTGTGAAACAGTTTAATTGGCTTGCATAGAAAATCTGATCTGTGATATGAGTGAACAGATTAAATCTTTATAATCCACGTTGTTTCAATTAATATTATACTTTCTTAATTTCTTAAATATTATTAGTTCTGAAAAAAGGAAAAAGGTTAAACAAAACAATGCCACATAAAAATATAGGAAGGCAGGAAGTAACAAGTTTTATTTATCAAATGTTATAGTTACAATTGTTACAAACAACAAATCAAAATTATTGTGTTCAGTTTAGATGTATGTATTTACGAATCTGGCAAAACTTAACATAGGCTTAGGATGGTGTCTGCCTTTTCCAGTTGTCTTGGGTGAACAGAAAATCCTTCTGTAAATACTCGCTCGAAAAATACTCGATACTCGAAAAAAATGCCAACTACTCGACTTGACTCATTGTATTGTATTGTAACAGATTAAAAAGTTGTGTTCGGATTTTAAATTGATTATAATCTATTTAAATCTTCTGTTAAATTTTTAAGTGTATTCCTCCACGTCACTAGCTTTAGTTATTTTGTTACTTTTTAAAGGTATTTTTACTGTCCTGTTATTTTTCAGACCCTTGATTTGGTACATTTTTTTTTTTTATTATTATTAGAATAATACGTGTTGGTACATATACAGAACAAGTAAACGTCACACAACACAAGTTTATTACAATATAAGCACAAAATGCACAAATATATTACAATTAAATGTACAAAATGTATAAATATTATGGTGAACGATTTCGGTAAATCATGCTCATCTTCCTCAGACCAGAGGGATTCACAAAAGAAAAAAAAATAGTCTTTAGCAATTTACTTTAAAATAGCTAAAGGTTATTATTTGTTTATTTTTTTTATTTTTACAAAGTCTTAAATTGGATTAATGTTTAAAGGATTGATGTTTTACATTGCATTGATGTAACATTTACTGACCCTAAACAGTTTATTTTTCTTAAATTTAAAACAAAATGTATACTGTAATATATAAAAACATTTATGGCATTATTGGCTGTATAGTTTTTTATGAATGTGAGTAGCATTTATATTTCTTAGTTCAGTATTATCACTTGTTGAGAAAAGAACCAGTTAATAAAAATTGTTTTTTTTCTTTTTTCAATAATTAATAAAAATAATTTTTTTAAAATTAATTAAATTATTTGTTTTTGCTGTTTATTTTTCATGTACTACAATTACATCAACCTTTAAAATTTAATTGTGGTAATTTCAATCAATTGTGATTTGTTTTTGAATAAGTTTTATTAATAAACCATACCTAAAATGGCAGGTTATTTTTTAATTTTCTCTAGGCTTATAAGTTTTGTAATTTACTCAAGGTAAATTTCAATTGCATACTAAATTGAGCATTATATTCTATTTAACTAAATTGTATACCTTTTGAATTTTAAGTTAATACTTTTTATGTGCAAAAAGTGTAAACAATTATACCCTGAGAATAAATAAAATGTTACTCCAATTCTCTAGTTAATTGAAATATTGTGTCATTTTATAGATTTTTAGAGTGTATTATACTTCATATTGTAGAAATCGCCAAAATACTATGCACTGTTCTTCTGACTGATTCCACATAATTTGTTGATTTACTGGTGTAAAGGTATTAGAGTAATTTTCTGAGGCTTTCTCAAAAAGTACTCAGAATCAAGAAACGAGAACTGATTTCAGCTAAGAACCGAACCAGAATCGAAAAATATGGAACCGACCCATCACTGTACAGTATTTTAGTTTTTAACGCAATAAGAGCCTATGATAATAAGGATATAATAAGCCATACATTCATCTGAGACGTACAATCAAACACCGTTTTTCAATACAAAGAGATGGAGTCACTAGCGGTAATTGATATCGGGGCCAGCGCTACTTGATGACATTGCATTTAGGCATTGCTACTAGGCCATGAAATCCGTTGACAAGTCATCTGCACATTTCTGGCACTCTCACGCTACCTAAGACAGCACTGTTCCCAATTCCTACTATCAGTCTCGCATCAACAGTTCGAACTTGTGTGTTTACATATCTCAGTCTTCTTGTTTCCATACCATACCGCAAACCCAGTGGATACAATGTTTTTGAGACGTTGGTGTAATTTAGCTTCAAGGAGAGGAATTCTTCTTTAAAGCAAAATAAATAACTGATTTTATCAAACCAAAGTAACAATTGAAAAGTTTATTAACAATTAAGTACTTGAAATAATATTTTCTTGTAATTTCTTGACATATAAATTAGTGTGTCTTACAGTAATTGCATTATTATTTTCACAAAAGCTTTGACAGTTTCTGTTTCAGATTGAGCGGTGTTTCGGATTACTGGTACTATTATTATTATAAAAGAATGAACCATGAGCACAAACCTCATCCATTATAGATTCCTCTTCATTAGATCCAATCCATTCTTCTTTCAATTCTGTATTAAAAACATCCACAATGTGTTTGTCCTCCTCAACATTAGGGGTTATCTAGACATACATAGATAACTTTAAAATAGATAAGTTCTATTTAGCAACATAAAATAAATATATTGAAAGTTATTCTAAATTTATACATCATTGTAATCATCATACACTTATAATAAAAAACAGAGCGCACAGATAACAACTTAAGCGTATCAAAACGATACATCAAACATAATATCCATATCAACACTTTTTTTTCTAAAGACAGGCAATAATTATATCTGTATACTGAAACATCTTTTCATTCTGGATCAGTACTGCAAAAACATTCAAATAAAGTAAAATTAAAACTGGACCAAACATTTATCCCTGAGAGAAGGTGTCCCATGTTTGGGAAGGGAGAACAGCTTTGGATCTCCATGTTTTGACAGGGTGCCCAGTAACATTAAAAGAAGGAAGATTTAATTGGAGACACGATAGGGTTCTAAGTATAATAAAAGAGGCAGTGAACCTTTCTATTGCGAAAACGAAGCTTAATACTTTATCAAAACCAACTGGTATCCTCTTAGTAACCCATTAAGCGCCATTTATCTAATGCTTTTTTTCTATTAAGTGCTCATTTATTGTAAAAAATCAATATTATATTTTTTAGATGCTCAATTTTTTGTCTTGTTCGGTACAGGAAAATAAGATATGATAAAATTTTGAAATTTTTATTAGCTTATTTTACCTTTTTTTTCATATGAATATGTAAATAAGCAAAATTTTTTACTTTAATTGATCACTATATGAATCAATACAAAATATTATTACTATTAATAACAAATGTATAATTGAGTAAATTTACATGTACATAAACTGATAAAGACATTAAGGGCCTGCACAAAACACATAATAAAAAATAAGTACAGTAGAACCCGTCATATCCGACCTCGGCATGACTGGCTCCTCAGTATATCCGACCTAGTGCCCGACCGTCTGCTGTTTCCTGGAAAAAGCCACTAGCGCTGTTCACATTCAGATTTGAAAGATTAACGTTGTGAGTCAGTAGCTCAGTACAGTTATCAGACGAGTGTCATGTGTCCTAATTGTTTGATAATTGTACAGTGTATTAACATTTTTATTTCCACCTTATAATACACTTCCATAAGGGCATTGACTACAACTGAATGGCTTGTCTCCTGTGTGAGTTCTCGTGTATATTTAAACTGCTCTTTCTAGCAGTTCCATAAGGGCATTGACTGCAACTGAATGGTTTGTCTCCTGTGTGAGTTTTCATGTACTGTATATATTTAAATGGCTCTTATTACCAGTTCTATAAGGGCATTGACTACAACAGAATGGCTTGTCTCCAGTGTGAGTTCTCATGTGTATATTTAAACTGCTCTTATGAGCACTTCTATAAGGGCATTGACTACAACTGAATGGCTTATCTCCTGTGTGAATTCTCATGTGTCTATTTAAACTTCTCTTTACAGCAGTTCTATAAGGGCATTGACTACAACAGAATGGCTTGTCTCCAGTGTGAGTTCTCATATGTATATTTAAACTGCTCTTATGAGCACTTCTATAAGGGCATTGACTACAACTGAATGGCTTATCTCCTGTGTGAATTCTCATGTGTCTATTTAAACTTCTCTTTACAGCAGTTCTATAAGGGCATTGACTACAACAGAATGGCTTGTCTCCAGTGTGAGTTCTCATGTGTATATTTAAACTGCTCTTATGAGCACTTCTATAAGGGCATTGACTACAACAGAATGGCTTGTCTCCAGTGTGAATTCTCATGTGTCTATTTAAACTTCTCTTTACAGCAGTTCTATAAGGGCATTGACTACAACAGAATGGCTTGTCTCCAGTGTGAGTTCTCATGTGTATATTTAAACTGCTCTTATGAGCACTTCTATAAGGGCATTGACTACAACTGAATGGCTTATCTCCTGTGTGAATTCTCATGTGTCTATTTAAACTTCTCTTTACAGCAGTTCTATAAGGGCATTGACTACAACTGAATGGCTTGTCTCCAGTGTGAGTTCTCATGTGTCTATTTAAACTTCTCTTTACAGCAGTTCTATAAGGGCATTGACTACAACTGAATGGTTTGTCTCCTGTGTGAGTTCTCATGTGTATATTTAAACTGCTCTTTACAGCAGTTCTATAAGGGCATTGACTACAACTCAATGGTTTGTCTCCTGTGTGAGTTCTCATGTGTATATTTAAACTGCTCTTTACAGCAGTTCTATAAGGGCAATGACTACAACTCAATGGTTTGTCTCCAGTGTGAGTTCTCATGTGTATATTTAAACTCATCTTTACAGCAGTTCTATAAGGGCATTGACTACAACTGAATGGCTTGTCTCCAGTGTGAGTTCTCATGTGTCTATTTAAACTTCTCTTTAAAGCAGTTCTATAAGGGCATTGACTACAACTGAATGGTTTGTCTCCTGTGTGAGTTCTCATGTGTATATTTAAACTGCTCTTTACAGCAGTTCTATAAGGGCATTGACTACAACTCAATGGTTTGTCTCCTGTGTGAGTTCTCATGTGTCTATTTAAATTACTCTTTTGAGCAGTTATATAACGGCACTGATTACAACTGAACGGTTTGTCTCCCGTATAAGTCTTCAAGGGGTTTTTTACTTGGGACTTATAGGTTAAAATTACAAAGAGCTTATAAAAGATGTACTTTTAAATGTGAAATCGCATTATCATACCCTAGCAAATACATATATAAATATGCATATTATATCAATTAGAAGAAATACATGACTAATAAACTAACTTATAAAGTAACTCTAAATAAGAAAAGATTATAACATTTTAATTGAAAAGCAGTGTTAAAAGAAAATACAATTTTGTACAAATGTGTACAAAAAGTAAATAAAAAAGTATACGTTCTGAACATGTTATTATAAACATATTTATTTAAAATTAAGTAACAAAAGATTATGACATTTAATTCAAAAACAATGTAAAAAGAAGATGATTAAGTATTTTACACAAATTTATTTTACACAAATGTGTAAGTAAATAAAAATATATTCTACCTGAAAAAGTTATTATAAATATATCTATTTAATAATAAGCAATAAATGATTATAACATTGCAATAATAAAAGATTATGACATTTTAATTGAAGAACAATTTAAAAAGAAGATGTTTGTACAAATGTATAAGTAGATAAAATATAAACGATCTGAAAATTTTATTATAAAGATATCTATTTAAAATTAAGTAATAAAAGATTATGACATTTTAGTAATAAAGGATAGCGACATTTTAATTGAAAAACAATGTAAACAGAAAATGTTTGTACAGATGTGTAAGTAAATAAAAATGTGGCCTAAACGATCTGAAAATATTACTATAAAGACATCTATTTAAATTAAGTAATAAAAAAACATAAACAGAAACATGTTATTCTTCTCATCTTGAAAGAAATTTTAGAAATAAAAAATATTTAAACAGCCTTACTTGAAGTCTTGTCTACTTATCATAGATGTCGAGCTGCTCCATGGCCGTCACTCTTATCACCTCGTCGCCCTCACGCCTCTTGACCAGCACCTTGCCGTTGGTGAAGGAAGCGAACACCAGCTTCTTCTCCCTGTAAAGTCTTCTAGCGCGACCCATCAGTGCTTTGTTGTCACTAGTAAGGTGCTCGTTAAGATAAACAGTAGATGGTTCCAAGGAAGTCGATAGGTGGGTGGCGTTAAGTCCTCTCTTCATTCTCGCAGCTCGAATCCAGGACTCCTTTTCGCTTCTGGAGAGGAACTGCACTATAATAGGCGGGTGAGCAAGTTTCTTAGAGAAACGCCGTAACCTATGCGCTATGGAGATGCTGCCACGGCTGTAACCAACTCCTAAAGCTCTAGCGACGTGACATAGTATGTCATAAACGTCCTCCCCAGCCATCAACGGGATACCCTGAATCTCCAGATTAGCAGCCCTAGAGTGTTGTTCTACGTCGAGCAAACGTGCTTGTAGTGCGCCCACCTCAACCCTCGTGGCGTCTCTGGCCTCCTCCAACTTGTAACAGCGGCGGTTTGTAATTGCTTGTTCCTCTTCGACAGCTCGAACCTTGGTACTGAGAACCTTCATATCCTCAGAGAGTGTCGATAACATTACTTGAACTCCACCAATCTGGTTTGTCAAGTCACTCCTCATGGCGCTCAGAGCTTCCAGTATGGATTTCTTGTCATCGATCTCCTCCGTACTGCGAGTCGATGTGGTAGAGGCAGTTTCACCCTTACATAGATCACACTTCCACGTTTTCAGTTTGGCTTTGGTGAGGGTCTGAGATGAACCCACGCGTATACAAGCCGGGTGGAACGATTGTTTGCAATCCACGCACATCACTCCAACCTCGCTAGACATCACGTCGATATTACACTTACCGCACTTGTCAGACATGACACTCACAGTTGTGGTAAATTAACAGAAGAATAATAAATTAAATAAATAAAACTCAAGCTATGACTTAACGAAATAAAACAGTAATGAATTTAATTTGAATTAATTTAAATTTAAGTTAGCATAAGGAACTCTTTGCAAGCAGACTGGACAGGACTCGGCGTGAATCAGATAAGGAGAGGCGAGCCTGATAAGCAGTCCTCACTCATCGAAGTCTTGATAACAACTGACTTCAATGACAGGTATTTTTACTGTCCTGTTATTTTTCAGACCCTTGATTTGGTACATTTTTTTTTTTTTATTATTAGAATAATACGTGTTGGTACATATACAGAACAAGTAAACGTCACACAACACAAGTTTATTACAATATAAGCACAAAATGCACAAATATATTACAATTACATGTACAAAATGCATAAATATTATGGTGAACGATTTCGGTAAATCACGCTCATCTTCCTCAGACCAGAGGGATTCACAAAAGAAAAAAAAATAGTCTTTAGCAATTTACTTTAAAATAGCTAAATTTTATTATTTGTTTATTTTTTTTATTTTTACAAAGTCTTAAATTGGATTAATGTTTAAAGGATTATGTTTTAAATTGCATTGATGTAACATTTACTGACCCTAAACAGTTTATTTTTCTTAAATTTAAAACAAAATGTATACTGTAATATATAAAAACATTTATGGCATTATTGGCTGTATAGTTTTTTATGAATATGAGTAGCATTTATATTTCTTAGTTCAGTATTATCACCAGTTGAGAAAAGAACCAATAGTTAGTAAAAATTGTTTTTTTTCAATAATTATTAAAAATAACTTTTTTTTAATTAATTATATTATTTGTTTTTGCTGTTTATTTTTCGTGTACTACAATTACATCAACCTCTAAAATTTAGTTGTGGTAATTTCAATCAATTGTGATTTGTTTTTGAATAAGTTTTATTACTAAACCAGACCTAAAATGGCAGGTTATTTTTTTAATTTCTCTAGGCTTATGTTTTGTAATTTACTCAAGGTAAATTTCAATTACATACTAATTTGAGCATTATATTCTATTTAACTAAATTGTATACTTTTTGAATTTTAAGTTAATACTTTTTATGTGCAAAAAGTGTAAACAATTATACCCTGAGAATAAATAAAATGTTACTCCAATGCCTAGTAGCAATGCCTAAATGCAATGTCATCAAGTAGCGCTGGCCCCGATATCAATTACCGCTAGTGACTCCATCTCTTTGTATTGAAAAACGGTGTTTGATTGTACGACTCAGATGAATGTAGGGCTTATTATATCCAATATGTGTTTGTTAATAGAAATATTGTGTCATTTTATAGATTTTTAGAGTGTATTATACTTCATATTGTAGAAATCGCCAAAATACTATGCACTGTTCTTCTGACTGATTCCACATAATTTGTTGATTTACTGGTGTAAAGGTATTAGAGTAATTTTCTGAGGCTTTCTCAAAAAGTACTCAGAATCAAGAAACGAGAACTGATTTCAGCTAAGAACCGAACCAGAATCGAAAAATATGGAACCGACCCATCACTGTACAGTATTTTAGTTTTTAACGCAATAAGAGCCTATGATAATAAGGATATAATAAGCCATACATTCATCTGAGACGTACAATCAAACACCGTTTTTCAATACAAAGAGATGGAGTCACTAGCGGTAATTGATATCGGGGCCAGCGCTACTTGATGACATTGCATTTAGGCATTGCTACTAGGCCATGAAATCCGTTGACAAAAGTCATCTGCACATTTCTGGCACTCTCACGCTACCTCAGACAGCACTGTTCCCAATTCCTACTATCAGTCTCGCATCAACAGTTCGAACTTGTGTGTTTACATATCTCAGTCTTCTTGTTTCCATACCATACCGCAAACCCAGTGGATACAATGTTTTTGAGACGTTGGTGTAATTTAGCTTCAAGGAGAGGAATTCTTCTTTAAAGCAAAATAAATAACTGATTTTATCAAACCAAAGTAACAATTGAAAAGTTTATTAACAATTAAGTACTTGAAATAATATTTTCTTGTAATTTCTTGACATATAAATTAGTGTGTCTTACAGTAATTGCATTATTATTTTCACAAAAGCTTTGACAGTTTCTGTTTCAGATTGAGCGGTGTTTCGGATTACTGGCACTATTATTATTATAAAAGAATGAACCATGAGCACAAACCTCATCCATTATAGATTCCTCTTCATTAGATCCAATCCATTCTTCTTTCAATTCTGTATTAACAACATCCACAATGTGTTTGTCCTCCTCAACATTAGGGGTTATCTAGACATACATAGATAACTTTAAAATAGATAAGTTCTATATAGCAACATAAAATAAATATATTGAAAATTATTCTGAATTTATACATCATTGTAATCATCATACACTTATAATAAAAAACAGAGCGCACAGACAACAACTTAAGTGTATCAAAACGATACATCAAACATAATATCCATATCAACACTTTTTTTTCTAAAGACAGGCAATAATTATATCTGTATACTGAAACATCTTTTCATTCTGGATCAGTACTGCAAAAACATTCAAATAAAGTAAAATTAAAACTGGACCAAACATTTATGCCTGAGAGAAGGTGTCCCATGTTTGGGAAGGGAGAACAGCTTTGGATCTCCATGTTTTGACAGGGTGCCCAGTAACATTAAAAGAAGGAAGATTTAATTGGAGACACGATAGGGTTCTAAGTATAATAAAAGAGGCAGTGAACCTTTCTATTGCGAAAACGAAGCTTAATACTTTATCAAAACCAACTGGTATCCTCTTAGTAACCCATTAAGCGCCATTTATCTAATGCTTTTTTTCTATTAAGTGCTCATTTATTGTAAAAAATCAATATTATATTTTTTAGATGCTCAATTTTTTGTCTTGTTCGGTACAGGAAAATAAGATATGATAAAATTTTGAAATTTTTATTAGTTTATTTTACCTTTTTTTTCATATGAATATGTAAATAAGCAACATTTTTTACTTTAAAGTAAGCCTCAGGCATTGATCACTATATGAATCAATACAAAATATTATTACTATTAATAACAAATGTATAATTGAGTAAATTTACATGTACATAAACTGATAAAGACATTAAGGGCCTGCACATAACACATTATAAAAAATAAGTACAGTAGAACCCGTCATATCCGACCTCGGCATTACTGGCTCCTCAGTATATCCGACCTAGTGCCCGACCGTCTGCTGTTTCCTGGAAAAAGCCAATAGCGCCGTTCACATTCAGATTTGAAAGATTCACGTTGTGAGTCAGTAGCTCAGTACAGTTATCAGACGAGTGTCATGTGTCCAAATTGTTTGATAATTGTACAGTGTATTAACATTTTTATTTCCACTTTATAATACAGTACTGTACATAGTTGTTTTTTATTGTTTATAGTAGTAGTAGTGTGTATGTGTGTGTATAGCAGTGTTCGTGTTTGCTTGTGTTTATGTGTTCTACAGAAAATACAGTCCCGTAAGTGCAAAATTTTAGTTTCCTTGCTAAAAAAACTTTAGTTTGATTACTCTTTAGTACTGCATATAGTACTGAACTATAGGCCTACTGTATTTACGAAAATGTCAAATTCAAAACGGAAACGTATTTGTGTGTCACTTCATGACATGCTTAACCCTTCCCACGCGGCAAACGGACATATCCGCAAACATGACTTCGACCAAAACGCGAATAACGAGAATACTCGCAACTCATTATTTAGTCAGCTGGTGAGGTAACTAGTTCACATAAGTCCCGTTAGAATGCAGGAATATGTTCTCCGTATATTCAAAAGGACGTGGGCGTGTTGTTTTCTCATCGGCACTGGTCAACAATAGAACGAGTCACCATTTTATATCCAGGCGCCAGGCGGCCGGCCACTCCCCTCCCTTTCTGGGCGCGGCAGACGAGTATATTCGCGCGCTTTTAGTCTGTCTGTCTAGCGACGTGCTCTGAGTTAGATCCGCTCCCGCACTATCGTTTCTTTGTCACTCAACAAAGTAACATCTCAGCGTTATATCGTTGATCTAGTTTGGGTTATTTAGTTTCTGTAATATATTTGCTTTATGTGTAAAAAGTGATGTGTAAATATTTTGTGTAAGTGTAGTTTTGTTTTTGCAATTGAAATGGCAAATCCTGACGATATTGATTTCGAGGTTTTTGTGGCTGGCGCATTAAATACTTCATTTTCAAGTGCATTCAATGACGAGCAAATGGACAGTGAGCAAGAAGACTTGCTTATTCATAACGTGAGTGAAAGTGATAGTGAGGAAGTCAAGGAACAATCAGACGCACCGAGTCCTCGTGCAGCGCCTGGCACCGGCCCGTCTCAGCCGAGTACAATAAATCGTCCGGCAACAACAAACACTGTTCCTCTCTCAACCCCACCTCCCACTGCGACGCAAGGACAAACCCCCACTTCCCCAGCCCCACCACCTGCGGCAATTCAAAGACAACGGCCCGCTCCCCCTGCGCATCAACCTACAGTGTGGAGTGACGTTACTGATCATGACCCAGGCCCATCGCACACGACACCAATTTATTCTGTCAATAAAGGACCGAACCTTCCGACCACCTTTGATGAAAATACCGAACCGATAGAATACTTTCACCTGTTTTTCAATGACGATCTGATAAGCCTTATCTGTCATGAAACAAATCTCTACGCAAACAAACGACGAACAGAGATACAATCTCCACATGCTCGTATCAAGAAGTGGACAGACGTCACGGCAAAAACAATAAATGCATTTCTAGGCACCATAATAAACATGGGGTTGATACCGTTGCCCTCCATTGAAGAGTACTTTACCACATCTTGGGATGGTCGAATCCCTTTTTTTTCTGATGTATTTAACAAGGATGAATTCCTAAACATATTTTGGAATTTACATTTTAACCATCGTGACGGCGAGAACCGTGTTCCTAGAGGGTTTCTTATAGAGCCTGTCCTGACCCATATGAAAGAAAAATCGAAATTGTTCTACACCCCTGTAAGCCATGTAGCAATAGACGAAAGTACGATTTCTTTCAAGGGAAGGGTTGTTTTTCGGGTGTACAGCCCCATGAAGCCCACCAAGTTTGGAATGAAAGTGTTCGTCTTATCCGACAGTGAAAATGGATATGTGTATGACTATATACCTTATTATGGCAGTGGGAACATCATACCCAACACTTCACTTCTGAAAACAACACAAATCGTGAAGGTCCTAAGTGAGTCGGTGGTGTTGAAGGATCCTCAGGCGCCCGCTACTGGCTTGCATGTCTATACGGACCGATATTACACGAGTCCAGAGCTGGCCAACGAACTATTGAAAATTGGATGCTACATGACAGGGACTGTTATGACTAATAGAACTGGAATGCCGCCTGGACTAAAAGCAAAAGGGAAAAAAATTAAGAAGGGCGACATCATTGAGAAAAGGCTCTACGCTCGTTGTGTCCTGGAAGGACAAAAGAACCGTCCATATGCTGAGCACACATGGAAAAGGAAGCAGGTGGCACATGAAAAATGTGCAAAGTAGGTGGCCCAATAAACCACCCGTAGCAAAACCTGATTTAGTCCTGGACTATATAAAGTACATGGGAGGAGTGGACAGAAGTGACCACTTCATTTCGTCCTATCAATTCATGCGTAGGACTAAAAAGTGGTACAGAAAAATCTTTTTTTGGCTGCTGGAAGTAGCTATTATCGACTCCTATCTTTACACAAGTTGATTCAAGAACAGTACGGGAAGAAGCCTCTCACCCATATCCAGTTCCGGAAGAAGCTCGTCCGTTCGCTCGTCCAAGAGAAGGCGGCAGATCTACCTAAGGCTAAGAGGCGTGGACGACCAACACAGGCAAGTTTTATAGCTAACTAATAGTAAATTACTTACATTCTTCAAGTATGATACATTTCTGTAGATAAGTAAATATAAATATATTTTCGTAGGGTTGAATAGGTATTATAGTTTGTTATAAAACTGAAATCTTATAAGTACATATTTCTCAGCTACGTATAATTTTTATTTATTTTAGGGACCCCCTGATGAGCGGCTGGATGGAAAGCCGCACTTTATGGATAGAAAAGAAAAGGGAACTGTAAGATGCGTAGTGTGTACGAAGAGAGGAATGCGGAAGGAAACAATATACTTCTGTAAGACCTGCGCAGCGAAACCGGCGCTACACCCGGACAAGTGTTTCGAAGCGTATCACACGTTACCAAACTTCTGAGATGTGTTATACAAATTTTGTTTAGTTTTCTTGTAGTTTGTATTCCTTTTACATTTTTGACATAGGCCTATATTATAATAGTAAACCGGTACATAATAAATTATTTTTAGTCAAAAATGTGATTTTTTTGTTAAAAACCTATAACTTTCACCTAAATTATAATAGGCATACACAATTGAATTATCATAAGTTTAATATTTTTGTACTACTATTATATATACAAAACCAAAACAAAAATTAAATTTGAAAAAATAAACATAAATTTTTTTATGTTAATTCAGCGTTACACATAAATTAGGCTGATTTTATGCCGCGTGGGAAGGGTTAATGCATTACAACGAATAGATCGTGGAGAGTCTATTGCAAAAATAGCTGCTGAGTTAGGAGTAGGTATGACAACTGTAAAAGATTGGAAAAGAACCCGTAAGGAACTGGAAGCCTATTCAATGACTGTGGAAACTGCATTTTAAAAAAACTAAACTTCAACTTGTGGATGAAGCTTTGTGGGTATGGTTTTGCCAAGAAAGACGCAAAGGGACTCCTTTGTCAGATCAAATTGTCAAGGAGAAGGCATTAAGTTGTATGAGAAGTTGGGTGGTGATTTAAACAAATTCAATGCGAGTGAAGGGTGGCTTCACCGTTGGAAGTTGTGCCATGGCATTAGACATGTAATTATTGCCGGCGAAAAACTTTCTGCTGATGATAATGCTGCTGTAGAATTTGTACAAAAATTTTAATTGTTGGTGACAGAACATAATCTAGTTGCTGATCAAGTCTATAACATAGACGAAATTGGGCTTAATTATAAAATGCTCCCGAAGACAACACTTGCAGCCAAAAATGAGACTGTATTAGGAACGAAGTTAGCTAAGGATAGATTAACTATCACAACTTGTTACTATATGCTATAACTATATTGTTGTATGCTAGCGGAAACCATAAAATGCCATTGCTTGTTATAGGCAGGTCAAAAAAGCCTAGGGCATTCAAGAATATGAATATTGCCTCACTTCCAGTCTACAATCGGAATCAATCGTCTGCTTGGATGCATTCAGCACTGTTTAAGGAATGGTTTTTTGAACCATTTGCACCAGCAGTAACGATCTATTTAAAATAAAAAACCTACCTGTACACGCTATTTTACTTCTTGACAACGCTCCAAGTCACCCATCAGAGGCCGAACTTAGAGACGGGAACATAAAACCAATGTTTTTACCCCCCATGTGACACCTTTGATCCAGCCAATGGATCAAGGTGTCATTGAATGGTTAAAGAGGAGATACAGAAGAAAATATGTTGGATCCCTGCTAGAGAAATCCGAAAAAGGGTGTTCACTCTTTTGAGGCCATGAAGCATCTTAACATTAAAGACGCTATTTACACTGCCGCTGCAGCATGGGACGAGATCAAACAATCAACGCTTCAAAAAGCATGGAAGAAAGTATGGCAATCTTTGAAGCAAAACGACAGTTTTGACATTGCTGAAGAAGAGTTTTTATCATCTGTGGCAGCTGGATCATCTACAATGACAGTGGAGGAAGAAGATACAGACATAACAGAAACTCTACAAGATCTACGAGCACTTCAGCAAATATGCATTGGCCAGACATACATGTACAAGAGTGGTCAAAGGAAGCAGACGTTTTAAAAGATACTACAAACGAAGAACTCAATGACGATCAAATAATTGCAGCTGTGCAGACAATAGACGAAGAAGGAAATGACACGGATGAGGATGACAGCTGCTGTGACAATGTAGTATGCCATTCTGCTGCAAAAGATGCATTTGAAGTAGCTTTAAAATACATAGAGCAGCAACCAAATTCTACTTCAATGGACGTTATGTGGGCTAAAAAGTGGTGAGGTGCAGCTGCAAAATCCTGAATAAAAAAACTGAAACAAAAAACTATTATTGATTTGTTCTTGTAAGCAAACAGATTAATTTCTATACAATTTCAGAGACTGCATTCAACGTACTATAATTATCTTTTATTTTCTTTAGTTATGATGTGTTATACTGTAATGTATTCGAATTTATTATTATTATTTAAAATGGTCATTTAATATTATACTGATCAATAAATGTTTTACTGTATGTACAGTTCTATAAAAACACTACAATACTGTTTTAGTTAATACCCTTAGCACTTGTAATGCTTACTAAACATATTAAATAATGCTCATAACATACTTTATTGAAATAATAACCACTGTTATAATATTATTCGGGTGGTTTTTGTCAAATGCATAAGCATTTCTAGCAGGAAAAGGTAAATTTTTTGTTCCTCAGGATATCCGACTTTTTGCCGATCCGACCTTTGCCCGGTCCCGTCAGAGTCGGATATGAGGGGTTCTACTGTAAATACATATCGCACTTGAATGCAATATATTTAGTACATCTGCAAAAATCGTCAAAATCAGAATCGTCCCAATTATTTATATTGACACTTCAAAATTATAAATAACTAACATATATTAAAGTAATGATAAAAACAAAAGGCCACGTGTCACAAAATCCGTCTCTCATGAGCCACCACCCATAACCCAAAATGCAAAACCCAAATTAAATTAGCAACATTATTTAGAAAATATTATTTTTGTAATTATTACGCATATATGCGCTTACAGCGTTTAGAGCAAGGTCAACATAAGCGCTTATGGCGCAATAAGGATTAAGTCTGGAGAAAAAGTCAAGAAAACCTATATGAAATACAAACCATCAATCTTTGAGAAGAGTATGGACTGGACTTTATGATCAGATGAGAGAAACCGACATTACGATTTTCCTACAGAACTTCTCTTTGCCCGGATTTAACAGTATGGTCTAAATCACTCAAAAGTGCTGTTCTGATTGAATTAACTGTACCTGGAATACAAGAATTCCTAGACAGCATAAATTTAATAAGTATGCTGATCTTTGCGCCAACATAAGGGTGAAAAGATACAAGTGTCAGTTGTATGCAATTGAAGTTGGTGCTAGAGGCCTAACTGCCAAGTCACTCTTATTTGTTTTTTAAAGAGCTTGGTCTCAGAAGGAAAAATATAAACGCTTACTTGAAAAGAGCATAACAAATGGCAGTTGAATCCTCAAACAAAATTTGGCTTAAAAGATCTAAAACTTGGACTCAGCGAGAGGAGCCGTGGCCACACAAAGGATTCTTAAGCCTCCACGCCCGGTCTGCAGTCCCAGGGCTGAGTGCCAAAAAGAAAAGAAATAAAAGTGCAAAAAAAATATAAATAAAAAAGAAATGAAATATAAATAAAAAAAGCAAGATATTTCATCCAGAATGGGCCTCACCAAGTAAGAGATACCACCATTTTTGCATTTTCTACTCTATCTATATCCAAATTTCTGTCATATCAGACCAAGATTAGGAACTGATTTGAGAAAAGAAACGAACGGAAGGAAAAATATTTAATCAACCTATCACTAGTACTTTTATACCTAAGGAGATAAGTTTAATAATGGGCTTAGGAAACGCCATATCTAAATCTGAAGAATACTGCAGATAAGGAACTATTATAATTATAAAATTTATTTCCTTGCAATTGTCTTTATGTGTAGGAAACAATTTAGCTAATAAAAACTTGAATTTGAGAAATATTTAACATTTTTCCCGTAATTCCCTCAAAAAATACCCTTTTCTCCCTCATAATTACCCTTTTCCCTTTTACTGGATGGAAATTTTGGGCAGTTTCACACTCGTACTTGTCAACATTCTAATAACCACATAATTGCTTAGTTTCAGTATTTCGTAATTTAACGATTCATAAAATTCATTCACCTATTCATTAAACTAAGTCTACGATATACATTATAAACAGATAAATATCTTCATTAAATAGCAAAATAACACCATAAATCTAAACTTACCTCTTTCAGTATAGATGCTCTTCCAAAGAGGCTGACACTTTCATTTTCCAAACGCGTAACCACCTTTAGAATGAATTTATCATCATAATCAGGGAGTATCTGAGCATACATAAATATTGAATAGAAAAATAGAAAAGACGTTGTATCAATCGATCAAGCATAAATATTTCTATGCTTCAACTACTACAAAACTAATACACATGTAAAAAATAATTGCTATGAGTGTTCCCATGTTTTTCTTTTGTAAAGTTAGTAAATTCAGTCTCAAAGTAAAATTAATATTTTTTAAAACCAAAAGTGGCATAGAAATAAAAAGTTTTTGTCGCTGACAATAATTGTGAAACAAACAAGTAGTTACAAGACAATTAGTTTTAAATATTGTCTCTGTTTATTATACTGTACATACACCACTTGGTTAAAAAGGTCAACATTTTTTCCATCATTTAGATGGAACAAGTTTTTCTGTAGTTTAGTTAGTCATTGTTTTCTGGGTGCAAAGAGTGTGTCACAAGGTTTTATGTTCAGCCCCATGCTATTTCTGCTACTAAAAAATGCCCTAGAAACACCTTAGAGAAATTTCTCAGACTGTCATGTTCGCAGATGGCATTGATATAACAAAAGCAGAAAAATTAAATGAACGCCTTGATTCAATGCATATTGTGCTGATATACATGTATTTACAATCAAGTGCTACCATCAGTCAACGATAAATAACAGCTGGAAAATAAGGCAAGGTATAATATCAGTAGGCAGATTACCAAAGTTAGGGTGGCTATGGGAAGGGTTCAAAAATAATGTTAAAACTGTATTTGCTTCAGGAAAATAATAATCCTACCCAATAATAAATTAAATTATTGGCTGAGGGATTGGCCAAAATTATAGGAAAATATTTAGAGGAAAAATTCAAGATTCAAATGCTGTATTGTATGATTGAGCTAGTCTGTCACCCACTTTACCCCCCGATTAAGAGAAACAAACGACACATTGGATTAGATATCAGTGCAACAGCAATGGACTCTCTACACTGATTATGAAGAAAAGATAAGCTATGTGTTTGGTTACTAATAATATCAAGCCTGTCTTCTAATTAGTTCAATCTACTTCATTTTTAATCACTCAGAAAATGTCAGATCTTCACTACAAAATTTCCATTTTCCACCAGGAACCAATTGGCCTTTTTTTTATCTCTATTACTGAAAACTTACACTGGGCAAACCGCATTTCAAATTGATTCTGACTTATTCTGAGCTTATCCACTTTATCTGCTACAGCATTATATTGACCCACGGCCCAAGCTTTCAGACACTGCATTTCATAACAGAGGTTCGTGAGAATTCTACAATTGACCTTGGAGAAGGAGGATCAGTATATATGGAGCATAGGAAATGTTCTCGTATTATTTTCAAGTAATTTCATTTAAACAGGTAGTAAATATCAGTATGGGAAAAGGTTGTGTATTATTTTCAAGATTCACCAGTTTTCAATATATAGCCTATACGGTAAAGGCCTTCATCGTGTATTATGAGGGATATCTAAATTTGTTGTTTCTGTTGTTGTTAGGTTCCCTGTAGTAAATAATTTCATTCTTCATGTGGTTTAAGTTACAATTGTGACAGGTATGGTATCAGTGGGCATTATGCATACTAAAGGACACTCCTGCATGCTTTGCTTGCCAACACTGTCACTTACTGCACTTGCTACACCTTGGCCTTTATCTGTGAATTTTAACTTAAAATATTAGTAGGTACACTATAATGAGTAAAACCATAATATGTAAATTTATTTACAGTAGCTCATGCACTGAATTTAACCCAATGTTTTTACTTAGCCTATTTCAATTTCATTTGTCTTTATATTTACATACCAAGACCTGATAAAATATTACAACAATCATTAAATACATTTGAACATCTATTACTTTTTTATTAGCCTTATTTAAATCTCTCTTCGTGTTATTCTTATGGCCAAAATAACGTACTTTGAGGGCTTCCTGTGCTCTTCACAGTGGAAATGTTGAACAGTTATAACATCTTATTACAAAATTACAAATAGAGGCACATTTGCTAACAACTTACATGTTGAAAATGATAAAAAAATAAGAAGAGGTACGTTAACATAAAATTGCTTTACGTATATATATATATATATATATATATATATATATATATATATATATATATACAGTGTATATACACATATATATATATATGTGTATGTATGTATGTATGTATTTATATATAAGATCCATTTACCACTCATCACGATTTCTACTATACTATTGACTTTGACAAATTGACTTGAAAATTTGTACATAGTTAAATCTTGGCCCCAAGAGGATCACCAAGAAAGGATTTTTCTCTACAATCTCAGAACTCCGTCCCACTGACCCCCAAAATACCCATAGTATTCTTATGGAGCTAAATTAAGTGTTTGATTTGATTGATTAACAGCTGTGAAATAAAAACACATTGAATAAACTTGTGGTAGGCTGAACTTTTAAAATTAATTGAAAATAATTGAGTAAAGTAGAAAATTATACATGACATCAGCTGTTATAAATTGGAAATAAATCAAACTCAATATTATGACCGGCGAAGCGGGCAGGTAGGTACAGCTAGTTATATATAAAGAAAATATAATTAATTATCAATTATGTAAATAAAATACCAAAACCTTAATAAAAGGATATATGTATGAAAATAAAAAAAATAAATAAATAAAGGAGCAGAAAATAGATGGCCTGAAAATATGTTTGTTTTTGTGGATGTTTTTTGCAAAGGTTGTCTTTTGCCTTTTTGTAACTTCCTTCTTCAATAAGGAATTCAATCATGGAAGAAGCACTTCCATGGCTATTTAATCCATTGCGTCTCAAAGACATGGCCTTCACGTTCCATGCTGAGTGGACTGAGCTCAAAGACGCGACATTGACGTCACGGCACTTGTTATTTACAGATGGGTCACTCTGCCCTCAGAGTCAATGTTATCACTGTTACAATGCACCCATATATTTGAGGCGCTTATGTGTTTGTGTCCTTATTTTATCTTTGTTACCGTTTCCTATTCACTATTGTCTCGACTACTTGATATTAGTTTGGGAAGTTTAGTCCTTGCATTCGGTCATATCGTTTTGTATTCATACTGTTAGGCCCTGGCGCATGCCACGCTACGCGATCTGCATTAGATTACATCTTCCACCACAATCAGCTGGACATAAAGCACGGAGATCACAATAAACCATAGTGGTAAAGGAACATTTTAAAATATTAAAAAGTATTTGCTTCAGGCAAATTTAAAGCATTCAATGTTTAGTTTTTGACTTGGGTTTGTACAGATTAGCAAATAAATGTTTAAATATTCCTACTATAAATAATCTTTCCCCCGTTTTCTAACTAATTCAATCCCATTCTACTTTTTTATCTCTTCAAAGGTGGCTGATAGTCAATTTTCACGGCTTCTGTGTTTCTTTGCACAATACAATTTGCTTCCAACAATAAATATTTCAAACTAATATTGATCCAAATTTTAAATTACGAACACAATGAACTTTAATTTCTACTGCACTATATTTATTGCTTTCAAAATCACTAAGCAGTACTGCTGTTCTACAATCCTGTGTTGGATAAGAAACAAAAACACTTCAGATGGTTTGTAACATCCAGAAAATGAAAAGTGAGGTTGGGGTGTCTGAGACAATTAAAAAAGAAAACAAAAGATATCTTTGAGTTATGGTAGATGAGAAGCTTACATTCCGACCTCAAATTTACCAACCATGCAATAAACCTTAGCTTAGGAATAAATGTCATTCTGTGGACTAGGCATAAAAGTGGGATTAAGACAGCCAAAATTGTACACTTAGCACTTCTTGAATCCCATCTTAGGTATAGCCTGGTAATTAGAAGAACCTTAATTGCTCTTTTTTCAAGTTACATTTCAACACTCTCTATATTTGAACTTAATATTCCATGCCATTCCTCTGTACATGAGTTCAATTACAGGGCTAGCGTCAAATCTAACAAAAAACGGAGCAATTAAGTTTCTTAAAGGATTAAAGTATAAAAAAGTTACAGAAAATCAATTTTTCTAGCACCACAAGAAAGAAACTGGCTAGTGCTTCAGAAGAAAATTTACAATAAGGCTAAAGTACAGAGCTTTTGACTGAACTCAAGACAATACGATATGAAGACATATGCGGGGCTCTTCTAGTCAAGAGGTTAGCATCTATGTTTTTCATCTAGTGTACCTTAACTAAAGAAGTTCTTACCTTTATATTTCTTTCCATTTTTTTAGTAATTCTGGGTCTTGCAATTTCAAGAAATAAACTCTCTACAGAAATATTGTCCACCTGAACAGAAATATATTAATGAAGATGTATATTACTTTTCATTTATTTTTATAATAATATTTTAATTAATTAAGTAATAACTATAATAAAGTACACTTCATTCTGTAATGTATTTACTGTTACACTACAATTATGTTTGGTGGAGGAATCTGAAATAAAAGACTTTTTGTTTTAAACATTGCTACTGGCTATATTCATGGTTAACAGTTGTGTGTGTGTAATGCTCTGGGCGGGAACGTTGGAAGTGCGGATTTGGGAAGTGGCATGAGATAGGACAGCCAATAGCGTCGCTTTATTACTGATATGGCATCACTACATATTACATAGAGTTTAAACTATTTATCAAAGACATTTAATAATGAAATGGTTAGTAGTGATAACATAATGTAACATTGTGGATACATAACATTCCTCCTTTCCAATTCTTTGAAATATTCCAACATAATTTGAAATTAATGATTTTAAACAATATTAAATAGGCTACTAATCACATAATAAATGAGAACTACAAATTTCAAACTGGCACATTTTTAACTGACAAGAAATGAAACATTTTAAGATACAAATATAATGATTAACATGAATTAATTCTAAAAAGTATATTTACAAGTTAAGTCTTTCGACAGGCTTTCTAATTCTAGGTGGGTATCTTCTACTAGTATCAATAATGGTAGAAGAAATAGGAGTCGCGATAGGTGTAAGTGGATGGGGTGAATGGGATACATTTTCAGGAGTTGTATGACGCTGGGAATTGTGACGTTGTGGAGTGGTAGGAACTGGTTTTTCAGCTGACCTGTTGACGTCATTAGTAGATTTATGGGAATGGTTAGGAATTCTAATCTGGTTCCTTAACTCTCTGTCAATACTTTGCATATCTGGTGGAGTGACTACGTCATCATTGTGTACAGTATTACTATTCAATCCTATCAACTGATCTATATGTCTATTCCAAACAATACCAGTCTTCAACATGACAGAATACATGACATTACTTAATTGTTTTACAACATTACCTTCAATCCACTTGTCTTTAGATCTATAATTTTTAATAAGGACAGGTTGATTAGGGTACAAATATCGAACTTTACTACCCCTAAAATTTTCTTTTGATTTATCTTGTTTGACTTGTACAGTTCTGTTTAAGTTTGGTTTTAGTAAATCAAGGCGTGATCTTAATTGACGATCAAACATTAATTTAGCTGGAGTTTCATTAGTTGTGCTATGAATAGAATTACGGTAATCAAACAAAATTCTATTTAACGCAATGTTAACATCAACGTTATCTTGGAAAGCACACCTTAATTTACGTTTTGCATACTTGACAGAATTTTCTGCTTGTCCGTTTGATTGAGGATGATAAGCAGGTGGGAATGTATGTCTTATGCCATTTAACTCCATGAATTGTTTGAACTCTAAAGATGTGAATGGTGGGCCATTGTCACTATGCAAAGCGACTGGGATCCCGAATCTAGCAAACAGCTCTCTTAACTTGTCTATAGCTAATTTAGCGCTTGTAGAGTTAACTTCAAAGGCTTCTAACCATTTTGTATGTGCGTCTATAATGATTAAATACATTTTACCTTTAAAAGGGTCTAGGTAATCTACGTGTAATCGTTCCCATGGCTTAGATGGATAATGCCACACATGCAATTGGCTTTTGTTAGGTTTAACACGTTCCATGAGGCAAGATGAACAACTGTTAGCAAGGGCTTCGATACTTTCATCAATGTTTGGAAACCATAAATAACTTCTAGCGACTGATTTCATTTTTACAATTCCCATATGACTTGCATGTAACTCATTTAGTACATAATTACGCATTTTACTAGGAATTACCACTTTATATCCCCACATAACAATTCCATGCTCAACTGTAAGTTCATCCTTCCTCTGGAAGTACGGTAACAGCTCTTTATTTTCCTCCCCTACATGGTTTGGCCATCCATACATAATGTAGTTGTAAATTTTACTTAAAATAGGGTCATTTTGTGTTTCCTTTTTTACCTCCTCAAATGTTAAAGGGACAGAGCTTTCAACAATACAATGCAAATATGTACCTTTCCATTTTGGTTCATCTATATTTACAATGTGTTTTGTAGGCAATGGTAAGCGTGATAAAGCGTCAGCATTACCATGTTTCTCAGATTTTACATATTGAATATCAAAAGTGTAACCTGACAAAAATAGAGCATATCTCTGTAATCTATTGGCTGCAAATACTGGTAGACCTTTTTTCGGACCAAAAATGCTTAGTAAGGGTTTATGATCTGTACATAAAATAAATTTACGGCCATACAAGTATTGGTTAAATTTTTTAACAGCATATACTATTGCTAATGCCTCTTTGTCAATTTGTGAATATTGACATTCTGCTGGGGATAGAGTGCGAGAATTATAGGCTACTGGTTTCTCTATACCATCTTTAGTAATGATACTTAACACACACCCTAGTCCAGTTGAACTAGCATCTACTGCTAATTTTACAGGTAATTCCGGATCATAATGAGCTAACACTGGTGCTTTGGTTAACACTTCTTTGACTCTATTGAATGACTTGAGACAACTTTCGTTAAAGTTAAAAACAACATCTTTTTTTAATAAACTACAAAGGGCTTAAAATGGTTGACATATTTGGTATGAACTTTCCATAATAGTTAATTAAACCAATAAAAGCTTTAACTTCAGTTACGTTCTTCGGGACAGGGGCATTTACAATGGCTGCTATTTTGGATTGTGACGTATGCAATCCTTCTTTATCTATACTAAATCCAAGATATTCTATTTTATCTGAAAAGAACTGACACTTGTCTTTTCTTACTGTAAACCCTCTTTCTTTTAATCGATTACAAACTGCCTGTAATCTACAAAAATGAGTTTGTACATCTGGGCCACTAATTAATAAATCATCAAAAAATGCTGTTACACCCTCTAAACCTTGTAAAGTCTGTACTATAACCTTTTGAAAAATTCCGGGTGCAGACGAAATACCATAAGACATTCTACAATATGAAAATAAGCCTTTGTGTGTACTTATGGTACATACTTTTTGTGACTCTTCATCAAGTTTGAGCTGCATGTAAGCTTGGCTCAAATCAATTTTACTAAAATAAGTACCTTTTTGCAAACTAACAAACATGTCTTCTATTCTAGGAATAGGATATTTGTCTACTTCTAAATACTTATTTAGTGTTACTTTGAAATCACCACAGATTCTAATTTCACCATTCTTTTTTAATACTGGAACTATGGGAGTGCCCCATTCAGAACTATTTACAGGAATCAAAACATTTTCATCTCTTAATCTTTGTAATTCTTTCTCGACTTTGTTTTTAAGAGAAAATGGTATGGGCCTAGGCTTAAAATATTTAGGCTTGGCCTCTTCTTTCAGAACTAGTTTTACAGCTTCGCCACAGTAATTGCCTAACTTGTCTGAAAACACTTCTGGAAATTCATTAATCAAATTATTTTTCAACTGATCAAAATTAGTTTTACT
Organism: Stictocephala bisonia; assembly: GCA_035578905.1. Lineage (NCBI taxonomy): Eukaryota > Metazoa > Arthropoda > Insecta > Hemiptera > Membracidae > Stictocephala > Stictocephala bisonia. The sequence goes on from JAQJVL010002233.1 coordinate 77,084, forward strand.
TTTTACAACATTTACAGATTCTTTTTCTTTGAAAGATATGTCCACGCCTAAAATTTTAAGCCAATCGCGACCCATTAATGGATGCGATCCTGACCTAATCACATACAAATCAAGATTTTTGTCTTTATTTTCATAACTGACTTTAACGTTTATTCTACCAACAGGTATTATTGGTTCGTTGGTGTATGAACTAAGGGTTAGATCACTTGGTAGTAGTTTACGATAATTTAAATTATTTTTATACCAAGATTCACTACAAACGGTGACACTTGCTCTGGTGTCGATTTCAAAAGTAGTTACTTTATTATGGATTAAAACATCAATTTTGATTGGGTCAACTCTAACTCTTTCTAGTTTGAATTCATTCATTTTAAATAAATTCTGTAGATCTTCTGCATAGTTAATATCGTTAACATTTTCAGAATCTAGGCCTACTTCAACTTGGTTATTTACAAAATTATGTAGCTTGTTGTTTTTAAACTTATTAGGCCTATTATTATTGTTACTATGAAATGAGTTAAACTTAGGTTGCCTATTAGGCCTATAATTAGTAAATTGAGAGTTTTGCTTACTGTTATGTGGAACTCTGCATACCTTAGCAATATGATTCTTCTTACCACAATTATGACATACTACACCAATTAATTTACACTGATTTTTAACATGACCATGTCGGCCACAACACAAACACTGCACTGGTATTTCACTACTTTTGTGTTGGCTGCCGCTCTTCACTGTGTGTTGCTTGGCTGCCATCCTCTGGACTCTATCTCCTCCGCTGCTGACTGTGAATACAGCCGCATTCTTCTCTGCTGCTTCTGTTGCACAGATGATCTTCACTGCTTGGTCGTAGGTTAAGCTTGCCTCGGAGAGTAGTTTCTGTTTGGTTGACTCGCTCCTGATGCCGCTCACTAGACGATCTCTCAGGTAGTCGCTCAACGATGCTCCAAACTCGCAGTAAGAGGATAGCTTCTTCAAACTGGCTATGTAGTCTGCTGCTGACTCTCCATCTCTCTGGTTGCGCTGGCTGAATTTGTAGCGTTCAGCTATAAATGATGGTTTTGGGTAAAGATGTTCCTGGATTAGCTTCACTAGGTCACTATATCCTTTTGTTGATGGCTTGTTGGGAGTACACAGATCTCTAAGTAGGTTGTAGGTTTAGACACCAACTACAGTTAGTAAAGTACTCACTTTCTTCTCTTCTATTACACTATTACAGTCAACGAACAATTCAAAGCGTTCAACATATGAAGACCACGTTTCAGCAGTGTTGTCAAATTCGCCGATCGAGCCGATTAATCCTGACATTGTGTTTATTTCTGAAAATAATGGATAAATCACTATGTCTTCTTCGTCAGACATCTAATAAATCAAACGAAATATCTTAGTGTCCATGTGCTCATCATCACATCTAACCTCACTTCCTCTCACCTAATTTCGCAGTTACCACGTCAAAATACAATTGAACTGTTATATTGCACTCGCGGGTTTTTTCTTCTCGTCGCCACTTTGTAATGTATTTTCTGTTACACTACAATTATGTTTGGTGGAGGAATCTGAAATAAAAGACTTTTTGTTTTAAACATTGCTACTGGCTATATTCATGGTTAACAGTTGTGTGTGTGTAATGCTCTGGGCGGGAACGTTGGAAGTGCGGAAATGCGGATTTGGGAAGTGGCATGAGATAGGACAGCCAATAGCGTCGCTTTATTACTGATATGGCATCTCTACATATTACATAGAGTTTAAACTATTTATCAAAGACATTTAATAATGAAATGGTTAGTAGTGATAACATAATGTAACATTGTGGATACATAACACATTCATTTTTTATAATAAAACATTACCGGTTTCCGCTCTTAGGCCATCTTCAGAGAGTAAAAATCTATATCATACAAATGTTGCAATGTGCTAGTTATGAGGAATTGGCCAACATTGCTAAATATATATAATATAACGTTGCTAAATATAAAGTATTATAGCGTGAAAAGGCAATAAATGAATTGGCGTCCATGAATTTATTCTATACGCCTAAGTTGCATGCTGGCATCTTCAAAGAATTGGCACTGACAATCTTAGCTCTTGATTCCCAAGCCTTATTTTAACTTTTTTCCAAACCAATTTTAACAAAATAGTTTATGTATTAAATATTTAATTGCTATAAGTTTATTTGTTGTTGAAGGTGTATCAGTAGTGAATCATTAATGCTCTAAATAACATTAAATTTGGGGCCTTAGACTGTATTCTTGGAGATTCTTAATGTGCTACATAACGAACGGAAAGTAACAAATATGGGTAGTAAAAAAAAAAATACTGCTGTTTATAAACAGCAGGAGACATCACAGCAGTCAGGAAATGGCAGCAAAAAAATGCCTTGCTATCGTACACATGTTCCAGTAGGCTGACCGGGGAAGACCATTCCAGATGTCCTCCTTGTGACAAAACCTCACAGAAAGAATTGCGGACTGGGGGGTGATCGAGAACTATACTGATTCCTATCACCAGTTGGTCACTTTCACTAATAGCCAATAAACCTCTTCACAGTCCCACCTCAGAAAAAGAGATATAATGTCTTGAGGTGTTTCTATTAAACTCCCGTTATTTTTCATATTTTTTTATTTTGAAGTAGTTTTTTGTGCTGAACACGAATTTCAAAATTATGTTGGTCTTTGACAATTATTTCTCGAGATATCACAAAAACACTATGTTTGCAACAAATCACGTATGGTGCCCATATGCACAATGTTAATAGGGGCTATGACTGACTACCAAAAACAAATTCGCACATATTCCTGCCGCAGTGCAGCTATCAGGCCATCACAGAGGCCAGGGAACCGAATTTAATGCAAATTATGAAATTTTGTTTAGTATATTGACAGTTGGGATGAATAAGGTTGTGTTTGGTTAGGTAAGTAAAAAGTATTTTGTTCGGGGCGAGAAATTAAAACTACTTTTATTGAAAAACCAATAATTATATATTCTTGTTCACCTTTAAAAAACAAGTAAAATGAAAATTTTTTTTAAAAATTCCAATTTTTAAAAAGTTGAGTTTTTCACTATCACATAATACATCTGATTTTTCCGCGGCTAAAATCGACTTCATCAAGAATTATAAACATATATTTTACCATTTTTTCAACAAGAAATCATATTTTCAGAGGCGTCTAGAAAGTGCATAATTACCCTAATTTTATTGAATAACCAACTATATATTCTTGTTCAGCATTAAAAAACAAGTACAAATCAATTTTTTTTTAAAAACTCCAATTTTTAAAAAGTTGTTTATTTTACTATCACATAAAATACTAGTTTTTTTTAAATTTTTCGGTAAAAATCAAGTTTTCCGCAGCTAAATTCAACCTCCTCAAGAATTATAAACCCACATTTCACCACTTTTTTAACAAGAAATCGCATTTTCAGAGGCGTCTATGAGCATAATTACCATGAAATGTAACCATCAATTGTTGAACTTGATTTGTTAATTGTTATTAATTATATGAATTGATACAGAAGAATTGCCCTATTGTTTTTTATACTTGCATAGAATTGATGTAACTGCATAACTTATTTAATTAGATATACTTTATTTATAAAATGAATAAAACTATTTTAACCCTATAACGTGAATCTTGACGCTTTGCATGCTATTTTCAAACGTATCGCGGTAGTAGGCATGTTGCGTGCTCTTTTGTAAAACTCTTTAAAAACATATTTATCATCAAGCAAGTGCGACATACTTGGTACCAATCGACGCAGAATGTTCTGTTCTATACATTTCATATTTTAAATAATTGTGTATACAATTTTATATATACAAACGTAGGAATAAAATTAAAACTTGCAAATTAAAATTCTCGCTCAATTCCTGCCCGGCGGAGGGGTTGGGAGTGTGAAAAAAGGCTGATGTTTGTCGCATAACTGTACAATAACCAATAGTCGGAATCAGGTGTACCAACTATCAGTCTGCAGTGAATTAAATACTTTAGCCAACAAAACAAATTGCAATGTTGTAGGTACTGTGGTTGTTTTACAAAAAATGTGTATGTATAACTTTTTTGCAATACAAATAAAAAATTGGGTAGAAAGCCAGAAGGTTCTTGCGTTGGTTGGTGCCCTCTCGAGGAAATTTCGTGCTGTACGTTGGCAATGGTCACGTGACAACGATGATGTAGAAGAGCAACCGTGAACCGTCTAGAGATGGAAATTGTCGTTGTTTCTCGGCAACGTGTTATAACGTTTTTCAGCCAGCCGACAACAGGTTGCGGCAACCTGTTATTTTGGCAACTGTTGTCGACTGCCCGTTTTCAATCATTGCGGCTGGCGTTGTGTTATTTAAACTTTCACTATTGGTTGCCTGTTGTTTTTAAATTGAGTTACTGTTGACTATTAATTGACTTATGTTTAACGGATAATGTTATTGGATTGAAATTAAATTAAAAGTCAATTCATAAACAATTATTTTATTAATAAAATTACTTTACTATACAATACTCATAGCCATAGCATAAATTATTATTTGATAATATTGTTTGTAATTAATAAATAAAGAGTTATTAAATTAACATGGTTATGTAAATGTAATTCATCGTTAAATATAATTCTTTTCGACTACAAAAATAATTAAATCGATATAATTTAAATTCTACAATAATGTCATATTTCGGCAACGCCAAAGACCAGGACTAGATAGATATACTAAACAGACGAATACCGTTGTACGTTGCAAGGCTATTTGACAACAGTCAAAATAACTGGGAGTTTCCAGCAACGCATTGCGGGGATAACTAGTTGTTGCCACTAGATTGCCAACAACGCCAACGTGTAATACCGTTGTACGTTGCCAACAGACGTATACCGTTGTACGTTGCAAGGCTGTTGTCAAAATAACAGGGAGTTTCCAGCAACGCGTTGTGGGGATAACTGTTGTCACGTGACAACACTGTTATTTACCCTGTTATGTTATATAATGTCCATCTCTAGAACCGTCAGTTTATGACTTATGTTTAGTCATCTTTATTTATACACAACGCTCTCTCGAACGCCCGTATTTACCATAATAAGTATAGTGAATTGAAATGAAAGTGTAATGTAGTTCATGTATAATATATTTTAATGCATTCAAGATCTTTATTCGTCAAAAATAGTACAAGACTATACAGAATTCGTCATACATTAGATACATAATACACAGAAAACAATTGACAAGAAATAATATAATGATAATGAACATGTGAAAATATTAAAAAACAAAATGATTTTCTATATGAAAAATAGGTTAAATTAATGGCAATCATGAACTATATCTAAAATTAGCGTAAGAGTATAAATTAAGTACCATCAATTTGTAATAGGCCTACATAAAAAGTCAGTATTATTGTTACAAGTATTTTAGTGGAAGTGACAGTCAGGGCCGCCCAGGGGGGGGGGCAAATTGCCCCGGGGCCACACAGACTTAGTTCACGGGGGGGGGGGGGGGGGGGCACATTTCATGCAACAAAAACGAAAATACTTAATAATCTACTAGATAAGAAACGATTCAGGCCTATATCAAAAGTGATATTAGGCCAGATAAGTCTTCCAGTTTTAGTTTTAAAACGTTTAAGGGGAGCATGTACCTTTTTCGGGTCCCATGTTATTTAAATGGGAGTACACTGCAACATGTCGGTACCATTATCTCCTAAACTATTAGACATATTGACTTTAAACTTTAGGGTTTTGTTCTACATTAACAGCTTTATATTTTCATGCCTTTTTTTTAATATCTCAATAAACAAAAAAATTATCGTGGTAGCAATTTAACAAAAAATTTTTTTTTAATTATGTAAATACAATATTTTTTAAAATTATAAAAACATAATATATATTGATAAAAAAGCATGAATCTACTCACCAACTAGTCTGCAATAAGTGTGTAAAATTTGAAGTCTGTAAGTCTAATAATTGTTTCACAACGTGTTCCGAAATGTCACAAAACGGTACTTTCGGTAAAACAGCTTTAAAGTTTTAGTTACACTTCAAAACACATAATCACTTTAAAATCCACCTGGACAGTAATCATCTTCTTCATTTTTACTCTTTTTTCCTATCCTTCTTTTTATCCTCTTCTTTTTATTTTCTTCTTGGACTTCTTTGTCAGCTTTTTTAACCCTATTGGAATCGATTTGTTGAAGGCCTTCAAGCATAAAGCGTCCTGGTTGGATGCATAATCGTTCCAAAACATTCACTTTGGCCATTGCTCCTTCATTAAAACTAAGAACTGCATCACAAACCCCTAATTTTAATGTCTGAATGCCAACAAATGTGGTCTTGGGTAGCCTATTCCAAATTACGCTATTGATGCTTTCATTAGGGTTCTGTGTTTTACCGTGCAGACACCTCTTTAGTAGGGCTGGGGCTGATAAATCCTTATAGATTGGTTTTATTTCTTCCATAATAGATTCAGGCAATGAGTTTGTATGTTTGAAATCATCTAGCTTATTATTTGCCTGAGCTTGTCTGTATTTGCACCAAGACTCAATCCCAGACGGGCATAGTTCGTGCTGAGGTTTTGCGTCAGTCGATAATTTGTGATAGAACGTAGCCCATATTGCTCTCTTCATTTTTTCAACATCTTCCAAATTATTCCTTATTGCCATCCCATAAAAACGTTGTAAGTGATCTATCTCTACATCAGTCAACCTACCTTGTCCTCCAAGTCCTTCACCATCCTTCAATTTGATTCCTTTTTTATCCCTCTTCAATCGCCGCAGTCTTGTTCCTAGTCGCTTCTGTATATGGCCTACACATTCAAGTTTTTCTAACAAAACATCATCACCATAGGGATTGTTTGCCACAACATGAGTAAACCCCTTAGAGTCCCCATCTCCAAGGTATTTTGTGTATCGCACATTGAGTTTAGCCTCAGAGCGGCGACAAAGAGTCAGAGCTCCCGCCACCTCCATTCCACCACTTGTACCTGAAAAATTTACCAAACAAGTACCAGAATTTTTGTGCTGTTTCAATAGGGTTTTGTCATGGCTTAGAGGTTTTCTGACACATTTATTACAATATTTGCTGAAACACTCAAAGTCCATAACCTTTCCTGTATCGAAGGATGTTGCTGTCATTACGCCGTTCACAGAGGTGAAGCCTCGCTTCTGCCAGGTACCGTCAAAAGCGGCTGCTGTATCACGACAATCATCATTTAGGCTACGAACTTCATCAGCTGCCTGTCTAAGTGAACATTCACTTACCTCTGTTACAGCAGTAAGCAGTTTTTTATTATATTTATCAATTCGGCTGTTTGGTGGAGCGATATTCATCACAGCAGAAAATACCCTACCAGAATCTAGGCCTTTGCCGATTGAACGTAGAGCATAAACATATCTTAGATTCAACTCATACATATTTCTAACACATTTGGAGCTTATTACTGAGTCAGTATGTTTACATACATTGCAACAAATATTTACACGATGTACTATTCCACACTTGAAGTCTTCATCTAGGCTTATGTCAATGCAGTCGGAACTACTACAATATTTACATGCAGTGAAAGATTTTATTAGGCCAGAAATCTGTTGTAAATCTATTATAATATTTACATTGTTTATGTCATAATCACTAAATTTAGGCAACTTTGAATCATTAATCTTCTTAGAACTAGATGATTGTTTAGGCCTAGGCCTATTAGATTCACTTGTACCTGGAGAAGCACTTAGTCCTAGTTCACTTGAATTTTTACGAAATTGGTTACCTCTGTAAGACTGTTTATTGAACCTTTTCACTCTAGGCATGGCTAATACACAATAATATCACTTATTTATATAATAAATACACACTAAGAGTCCAAAGTTTTGATCACTGGCACCACACAAAATAGAATTACACTGACAAACACTGTTAGTAAACATAAACAATAACAATAATATCAATAGTGTAGGTTAGGTAAGTTACAGATGACTTACATCCTTCAAATGCATCTAAAGCAAGCAGTGCTACCAACCTAAAGGGGAAAAACTTAATAATCATACAATTGGAGCAAGTAATATGTATATAATACATTCTGACACTAACAATCCATAGCGCGCCATGTTGTCAGCTGAAAAAAGCGTGCATACATTTCTTAAAACACATTTTACACATATTTCTAAACCTCTCAGATATAGAGTGTTATATATTTTTGAAAAGGGCATAAAACATAGTATTTTTTATGATATGTTTCAAAAAATCGATATTTTGGTGCCAAAAAGGTACATGCTCCCCTTAAACTAAACCATTTGTTTTATAGCAACCAGGGAGCCTTTTGGAGCAAGTTATACACTGGTCTTTGAAGTTTGTCAGTGGTCGACATAGTGGTGTGACACTACGTTCTGGTTAGTGTGTGAACAGTTCTCTTTTTTTCGAACAAGTGTAAAGTTATGCAGCTTGTGAACATACCAAAATATAAATTCCAGCTTGCGAACATATAAATATACTTAAGTGGTGTGGACAGTGGGCCACCTCTATGAGATGTCCTGTTTTCGTACACTATTTATATAAAACATGTCAAAAGACCCACTAACTTTACATTTGAATTACTCAAAACTCCGTTTTTGGACGTGTTTAATACAAGGTGGACAAGAACGTTTCTGTATGTTTTATTTTTTAACTTTAATTTAAAAAGTATATACTACTTCAAACAAAATTGTTATACTTGTCCTAAATTCAACTCCATCTTGGCTTTTAGTAGTAGGAAAATTAATCGTTTGGTCACGTTATTATCCTTACAAAATCATTAGTTATGATATATTACTAATATAAATTTAAGATGATACAGCAATTGCGAATTGATTTGTATTTGCAGTGGTTTGTTAATAAAGCTTTTATCCTTATTTTGTATTTTTTCACAAATTCTGTTCATGTAGATTAAAGATCAAGATTTTAGTGTTTCGAAAATCCCTTGACTCATCGTAGCAAAATAATAGATCTATATAATGTGAAAACGAGTGATCAGTAACCTGTGGCCTAAAGTATGCAAATTAATAAATTGTAATAAAAAAAAAACAAATTGGGTGTGCGTCGGACCACACGGTGGAAGTTATACTTCTTTGGCCATTCTCATACACCCACTCACGCACACAAACAGACAGGATATATAAATGAAATATAAGACATTTTTCAATATTATTCAATATATTTATCTTCAATATATTATACGTGACTTCATTATTATATTATACACCTATATTATCATTATCAGTAATTCCTTCGATTAAATTTCTTCGATTAAATTTCTTCGATTAACAATCGATTAATCGATAGTTCTTAAAAATTTGTTCTTACTTTTCAGCGTGACGCGGTTTCTCGACCAACATCCCATCCCAAAGTGTCTAACGGGCGCAAAGAAGTATAACTTCAAAAGTGGAAGCCTAAGAACAACACAATTAAATAAGCAAACAAAATTATAGTAAAACTATTTTAAATCTGTCATTTTAAAAAAGTTGAAAAGTCTTTATGAGAAAAGGTTTTCACAAACTTGGTTTCAAAGCTGGTAGTAGGCGGCGGCACTCCGTTCGAACGTGGTAACGTTGCACTCTTTCCCGGCACTGATTTTAAGAAATAGTAGTCGTATTTCAATAGTAACTGTGTTTTGCACCCAAAAACCCGCAGGCAAAATATACAATGTTGTAACAACGTGGCTGGAAGAATTCAATTAGTTGTCATGAAGAGTAGATCGGGGACATCGTCAATCATTAGTCTGTTTGTTTATTGTCGTCCAGTAAAGAAATATTTTGTTATTGTTGTATTTTATAGAGTGATATTTCTGTAATTTAATGCGTTTTTTTTTGGATTTCCTAGTAAACTAATATAATTATCGATTAATTTAATTTGCTATGATTCATATTCCATTTAAAGATTTTGAGAGAACAAAAAGCTAAAGTTTAGGCCCAGTAATTTATGGTAACGTTTTATTGAAATCAATAAAAACAGACTATAAATGTTTCAATATAGTATTATAATATAGTGCAAAGTAAATTATATATTTTTACAGTATAAAAAGAATAAATTAACGATGAAACCACTAAATTACAGTAGATTTCTAGGTACTTAAATCTGGTAAATATGCATACTACAACATCACCGCTCGCTTACCGCATGTGCAACAATATGTGTGTATGATGCCCTGTTGTTGTGTATTATGCCCTAACATTCAACTTGACCTACGCTATCACAGGAGGAATTGCGTGGCATAATCTTGTCTAAAAATTATAATTTTGTTACGTTCTGTACTATCCGGATTCACCTTCCTTCATATTTAACCGGTTAACCAGAGTTTACTGTACATGCAATTTTTTTACTTTCTCTCTACTGTAATGTTTCCTTTGATATTTTAAATTTACCAGTTATTATGACATGGATGTTCGTAAAGACATTTTACCAAAATATTATGACATATGTCTTAATGAACAGAGGAGCTCTTAAGTACACCGTTAATAGTTAAACATCTTCATAATTGTTAAGATTTGTACTCATTGTTAAGATTTGTACAACTCCTTTTGAATAATATTTATTTTGTGACATTTAACTTGTAACTCTTTTATTGTCTGGTTTAATTTACCCTGAAACTGTAACAGGAACAGGGGTGTATTCTCAACATACTCAGTAAAGTAGCTCTTGATTAAAAACCATTTATGCCCACGACCTGTGTATGTTCATCTGATTACAAAAAAATGCTCAAAGTTAAATAACAATCCTGGCAAAACAAAACGTGTCTTTTGAAAGGTGGGCAAATTATTACTAAAGAGACAACTAAAACTGTGGAGGTTGTCTTAGATACAATTGAAAATAAATTGCCAACTAATACCATAAACAGTGAACTAGAGGAAGTATATACAAATGAATATAATGATGACATTGAATGTCTTCAACAGTTATCTGAAACTTTCAATCAGTTACGATTTGATAAAGAAATGGCTGAAGTATCTTTAATACAAATAACAGAAGAAGCTGAAAATACCATTTTAAGTTTAAGGTCAAAAATAGAATATCTAGAAAAGGAAAACATAATGTTAAAAGATGATAATTGCAAAAAAATGAACAGATTTTAAAACTTACTCAGAACAGCCAACTTGAAATAAGAGATACAGCAACTCAATGTAATATCGAACCAATCCATAATGGACAGTTAATAAAATTCTTGGAAAAAAACTCGAACAATAAGGAAAATACAACTCTTTTAAAACAAAAAATCAAGTAACTTGAAAAAGATAAAGGCTATACTACCTTACCCAGTACCTGACAAGGAACTTCTCAAGGAGCTAGATTTGTTGGATGAAAAGTTAAAATTACTTGAAGAAAAATATCTACAAGATATTACATCCAAAAATTTAACTATCGAAATTCTAACAGAAGACATAAATATGTACAATAATGAAAACAGATTACATCAAAATAATACACAAAGCGTAGTTTTGCCTGTTTTCGTTAATCAAGACAAAGGTAAATACGATTAGGTAAAAGGAATTCAAACTAAAAATAACAAACAAAAACTACCGAATCTGGCACTTTTTTGTGATAGCCAGGGACGCGATCTAACGCTTTTTTGAGAAATAAGCTAGTTGACAAATATCATGTTTCAGGCCACATTCAGCCAGGAGCTCCCATTGAGAACATACTTGACTCAGCAACAAGTAGTGAAGTTTTTCATAGCTTGTCAAAAAATGACTGGTGCTTAATAATTGGAGGAGGAAACAATGTATCAAATAATAGTTTATATAACAAAAAACTAACTGTTAAAATGTTTATGAACTATATCATAAACAAAGTAAGTGAATTTGCACACACAAACCTTGTGTTGTCAACTGTACCTTACAGATATGACATGGGAGAAACCTCAAGAGAAAACATATTGATAAAAACCATTAACACCCAAATCAGGTCTCTTGCTCAGCAAAATAGTCATATCCTTTTACTTGATCTCCATCTACTTGAAAGATGCTTCCATTTCCTTTTTAGAATTGGTAGTGAATAACAAGCAGATATTAGGTAGTTTGTAGAATTGTAGTTATGCTAGTATTGCTAGTGCTACTAACCTCTCTACCCGTGTACCCTACATAGAAATTGTATGACAATGTAGGTACCTCTAATCTCTAGGCATATTATGTTATGTGTACACTTCCTTACTTCTACATATATTTTAAAACAAACAATTAAGTGAACTTCAGGGAAGAAGTAAAATGACAATGCAAATTATCGTATATAGTATAGCATTTAATCATGCAAAAACTCAAAAAAGAACATTGTCATTTCTCTTTTAAAACTTATTTTCCTTGCTTTTTGCATTGCGAATTCTTTTAACACAGGGTCAGTGTCAATCTGAGCTAAAACATAATTTTTAATTGCTAACGTTGCTAGACCAGTTAACCGTTCTTGGGAAATAGTACTTCTTAGATAGTTCTTAACAATTAAAAAAAAATATATGATGATGATGATAGTATTGGATAAATATTTACTGTTGTTATTTGCTGCTTAAACTAAATAAATAAATGAAAAAAAAAAACACACACACAGGGTACAACAAGGAATAATGAAGTGTATTGATACAATAAGATAACCAGTTGTACAGTGAAATACTATGTTAATAAATGTCTTTATTTAATTTGTTTTTATCTTCTTTCTTGCTTTACAACTTGGTTTCTTCTGGTTTATGCTCCGGCTGAAAACATACTCGGTAGTACAACATAGAGATACTTCAGGGAAGGGGTGTCGAGCTGGCCATCAATGTTCTTATGAGATTTAATATTAATCATGTTTAATTGTCCAATTAAAAATTTGAAAAAGAGAATAATTTAAAACATGGTATGATCAATGAGTGTGATGAGATTATTAGTGATGGGTAGCAGCTGGTTTAAATGGAAAGAAACAAGGTAAGTGGCAGATGTTCTTACATATGATAAAAAAATAAATAAACAAACATAATTTGAAACATCTCAAATATCCCCTCAGAAATTGCAGGGATTACTGAAAGTCATCACAAGATTTCGAACATGATGTGAAAATTATGTTGACATAATAAACAAACAGATACAAACATACATAGACAAAATATTTTTAAAACTAACAATACAAAATGATGAAGGTTACATACATGACACAGACGGTTACATAATACAATACAATACAATACAATACAATACAATACAATACAATTGACAATATTACAAATTATATACAAGAAGGGTTATACAGTTTATAAAGGGAATTGTGGAGGTTATTGGGACATAGCACTGGGGAATGAGTGACTTGAGTTTTTTTTCACAAGGGGAAAAGTCACCAGGGAAAGGGGAAGTAAGGGAAACTGGGGAAAGGTGGTTTCACTGGCACAGTTTATTGCACAGGACTCACAGTCTATTAGGGGGGAATCTTCTCGCACTGGGGATTTAGCGGAGCAATCATAGGGGAAAATCATGGGTTATTAGTTTACTTGGGTGATTAAGGAAATTATCCCCTCTCAACAAGACATGGACTTTGTCGTAGTACACAGTTTTTATTACACATACACAGTTGTTAGACAAGGGGTACATATCACAAATTCATTACAATATACATATTGATGAGTAGGTTGATAGGATGAACACAAAATATGAAAATACAAAGTTACAAAGAAAATTAAATTACTATACAATATTTACAACACAGGTCTATAGGTAAACTACACTTGTTTCTTGTTCTTAATTTGAATCATATATCCTCTTGAGTTGGGGACAGGTAACGTTTGATGGCAGACACGTGGTATGGTCCAAACTTCCGTCTTCCATCAAGGCTTCTAACTCCGTAGGTTGATGTTCCATATATTTGGTTAATTTTAAACGGACCTTCGTACACTTCAAAAAGTTTGGCGGTTTCTCCTACGACAGCATGCGACAGTGGATGGGTTTTCACAAGTACAAGATCATTCAAATTAAAATTAGTAGGTCGGATCTTCATGTTGGCTTTACGTGCACGTTTCTTCTGCTTGTCCTTTATCCTTTGTTTGGCTAAAAACAACTTTCTCTCCAGAGGTATATCTGATGTAAAAGGATTTGAGACATAGTTTTCACAAAATCGAACACTTTTAAATCCTAGATGAAGTTCATTTGGGGTGAAGCCGGTCGTTTCGTGATGAATCTCATTTAAGAAGGTGTTTATCTCAGGTATCTACCGTGCCCAGTTACGGTGTTGGTGTGCACAGTAGGTGCGTAGACATCTCTTTACTTCCTTTATCGGTCTCTCTGCCATGTTATAAGACGGATAGTATACAGGACTAAATATGGGGGTGATATCATTTTCTTTAAGCTTCTTAAGCCAGGCCTTACTTTTAAACTGTGATCCGTTGTCACTTTGAATCTTCTTGGGTATACCGTAGTTGATGAAGTGGTGTTCAAACAGTTTCTTGATGATGGTGTGTGTATTGGCAGTTCTCATGGGGTAGAGTTTGACGAATTTTGTAAAAATGTCCAGGGTGATGAGTAGGTATTTTACGTTTCCAATGCTAGTGGGTAATGGTCCAATGATATCGATGGCGAGGTGATCATTCTTCTGGTTACAAGTTATTCCTTTTGCAAGTCCTTGTGGTGGGTGCTGGTTGGTTTTACAGCGTTGGCAAGAGTTGCAGGTGGCTAAGGTAGTCCGAATTCTTCGTCCCATATTCTTAAAAAATGAAACATTCTTGCAGTATGGAGAAACATTTCTTCGCTCCGCAATGTAAGTAGAAATAGTGGCACTCCCAGATGAGGCGGTTGATAATTGATTCCGGTACTGCGATCAGCCAGTTGTTCCTATGCTTCTTATACAATATTTCTTTATCCAGCTTATATTTTTCGGAAGTCTATTGGTAGAGAGGAGCATTTTGGTCAAGTTTAAGGGTAGCATAAGGAATCCTAAGGAGTGGGTCATCAGACTGTAGTTCAGGTAAATTTGATAAGGTGTTGCGTAGATGAGGGTAGGAGATTCTTCGGATGTAGTTGATAGTTAGTTCTTGAGGTGGGTGCTGAGTTGGTGAGGTGTCTGGATGGATGATTCGACTGAGTGCATCGGCTGTAGAGTTCTCTGCGCCCTTGCAGTGTTGGATTTCGAAGTTGTATTCCTGAATAGCAAGAATCCAACGGGTGAGGCGGTTGTTCAGGAGTTTGCATGTTTTGAGGAATGTGATGGCATGATTGTCAGTCAGTATCTTGAGTCTTATCCCTAGTATGAGGTAGCGAGTTTTCTGTAGGCAATATACGATGGCGAGGAGCTCCTTTTCTGTGGTGGTGTAGTGTAGTTCAGCAGATTGCAGGGCTCGAGAAATGAAGACAATCGCAGCCTTATCTCCGTTCTCCTTCAGCTGGAATAAGTGACCTCCGATTGCGTAATCCGATGCGTCGGTCTGCAGGTAGAATGTCTTGTTGATATTCGGATGGTATAGTATGTTGGTGTGGAGGAACATACGTTTGATGTGGTTGAAGGTTGTCTCATCTTTTGCTGTCCAGATGAATTTAGTCTTCTTTGATGTAAGGCGAAGTAAAGGTTGAACGGCTTCTGCATAACGGTCGATGAACTTATTATAGTAGTTGATGCATCCTAAAAAATGATTTTAGCTGTTTGCAGTTAGTCGGTGAAGGAAAATCCAGAATAGGTTTGATTTTACTAGAGTCCATACAAAGTCCTGATTCGGTGAGTGTGTAACCTAGGAAAGGTATAGTGTTCTGGCAGAAGGTAGACTTCGAGAATTTTACGGTCATTCCGGCTTCAGTCAATTTCTTAAGGATATAATCAATATGTGTTAAATGGTCTTTGAAATTGGGACTAATTATACAGATATCATCCACATAAATTAAGGTGAAATTTTCCACTTCATCGTCGAAGACTTTATCTAGGGCTCTCACTAAAGCGGCTTGGGACGTAGAGATACCGAAAGGAGTTTATAATGGTAAGTCTTCCCTCTGAACTGAAAAGCTGTGTACTGGCGGGACTTAGAATTTAATGGTATTTGCCAATAGGAAGCGGTTAGATCAATACTAGTGAGCCATTCAGAGTTACATGCTTTAGCTAGGAGTTCGTTTATGCTACGGTTGCATTCATAATCTGGGGTAATTAACTGGTTAATTTTACGTGCGTCTAGGCACAATCTAATTTCACCTGACTTCTTAATTACGGGTATAATAGGGTTGATAAAGGTACTGTTACTTCGTTCAATTATCCCGAGTTGTTCCATTCGTTGTAGTTCTTGTAGTACAGCATTCTGATGGGCTAAAGGTACGGGGTAGGATTGACATTTGAAGGTTTCAGGTTCTTTAACTTCTAGATTGTGTTGGTACTTGTTGCAGAGTCCAGGAGCATCAGAGAATGTATTTTGATACTTCAAAAGTAGATCGGTGAGTTGAGTCCTTTGTTCGTTGTTGAGCAGTTCGTTCTGGTTCAGAGTTTCTACTATTATCTCAGCATTTATCCTGTCTTGTAGGTTCGTTGTGGAGGAAGGGGTGGTATCGTTATAAGTTTCAAAATTATCATAAATATAGGTTCTTTCTAAGTTTTGGTCGTATGCCGACATTTCATTGTATTCAACATCATTGTCGTTCATTAAGTAACATAAGATTCCATCGTGGTTGCACCCGTCAAACTCCAATAGTAATTCAGTATTATTTATGTTTATATTCAATGTTTTTCTATCAAAGTTTATTTCCATCTTCCACAGTCTTATCGTATCTATTCCAATAATTACATTATGAACGAGGTTTGGTACCATGATTAGTTGCAAATTAGTTTCCACACCGTTGACATTAACTGTAAGCATTAATATCTTAGAAACTCTTTTTGATTTAACACCGACGGCAGTTTTGATGTGTATGCCAGTTAAAGGTAATTCTTCATATCGTCCTAATCTACTCCTATTCTCTATTATCCATTGCTCTGAGACACATGAGATGTTGGCACCCGTGTCTATGAGTGCGGAAGTAGGCACATTGTTTATTAAAATATTAATCTCTGGACATTTTATGTTGTTTGCTGTTTCTACAGTTTTATTAGTTTCAGGATCTTCATTTAGTAAAAAGTCACAGTCACAAAATATATTACTAAGGGTTAATATTGGATTTGAATTATTTACATTATTATCTAAATTAGAAGGCCTTTGTAATCCGAGGTTTGTGTTTTGCACTGAGGAATCTGAGGATAGAAATCCATGATTATAAAACAAGGGAAGTTTACCTAGGCCTTGGGACTCGTCAGTGCTTAGGCGTTTAAAAGCGCAGTACTTGTTGTAGTACTGGGAGGTGAACTAGTCGTTGGGTTTCTCCTTTCTATTATGGCAGAGCATATTTGTGCTTGTTTTCGGCTGGGATATTGCTGGTTGTCTCGATTTGATGAATTGTTGCCCCGGTTGTAATGTTGGTTGAAGTTTCCTCTGTAGTTGGGTCTTCTATCGTATTCTCTCCGGTATCCAGGTGAAGAGTTGTTGAGGTGCCCGTTGTTGTAGGTTGGTCGTCTTTGTTGCTGTTGTCCATCGCTGCGGTAATACTGGTTTCTAGGAGGGCTGTTTGGAGGTCTGCTTACTGGCTGGTGCTGAAACTGTCGCTGTGGTGGTGGTTCGTTTCTCGGTTGACTGGTAGTTTTCGATCGCTGGTGTGCGTCCTTAATATCTTCTCTTTGGAGTAGCAATTCGAACTCGGCGACGGTGTTCATATTCTGGACTCTTCGGGCGTCTTGGATCAACTCGGAAAAGTGTTCCGAAAGAATATTTATGATTTCATCCTCGCTGATTGGTGGAGTGATGGATCGTAATGTCAATACTCGTTCAATGAAGTATTCTGCTCGTGGTAGCTTTCCTCCGGGCCGGTATCTTTCGACCTCTATACGCTGCTTTACTCCTCGTTGGATCTCGCGGCTCCAGTATTTGTTTGTAAAGTTATGTTCAAAATCTGACCAGTTGCGGATTTCCTCCTTAATCAGGTCGAACCATTTTGCAGCATGTTGCTCTAAACATTGTTCAATAATGTCCCGCAAGTGTTCCGAGTCGTTGTTTGGTTTGTTGTGTGTTATGTTTCGTTCATAGAAGCGTTTTAGTTTATGTAAAAATTCCTTAGGGTTTTGGGCTCTCCCGTAAAATTTAGGTGGACTATTGTCGGTTGCATGGGTGCCGTTGCCGGTACATGTGACATAAATATTCGGTGTGCCTGATATAACTCCATTACTAACTTGACCTTCAACGTTGGTGATTCTATTACCAAAGGTGTGTACAAGTTTGTTTAATGTATCAATATCTTCTCCTTGTTTTTGTGTAATTGGTAATACTTGTGTTAATACTTGTTTCGTACTGTACTGAATTTGGTGAGTCAATTCTTCCTTTTGTTGGATAATGTTTGTCTGGCAAGCAGTGGCGTGATTAAGTAATTTAATGTCAACTGTATTTATAACGTAAGTAGTGTTGTTAGCAAGGGCTTTCTTGATGTTATCATTCTGGATTGCAATATTTTTGTTTAAGTCGTCACGGACCTGCTGGTTTTGTTTTTGGATTTCGTTGCCGAAATTTGTTTCCAAGTGATTCATTCTATTCTTTTGTTCGGCTCGTGTAAGTTTAATTATGTCAAGGTCAGATTTGACTTCGTCATATTTATGGCTTAAGTGATCGATTTTACTTTCAATATATTCAGAAAATATTTTAAGGTTCTGATTTAAATTTTGTTTTAGTTCTAAGTTGTCTTGTTTAAGTTCTTGTTTTAATTCATTTTTACTTTGTTCTAAACGGTATTCAAGTTTTAAAGAACTGTCTTTTATAAGTGCTGCAATTTGTGAAAGCAAATCGGTATTCGCATCTGCGCTAGCCGGTTGTTTGTCCGTCGCGGTAGAATGAATGGCAATGGAATGTGCGGGTGACGTCATCGGTTCATTCATCGCTGCCGTCGTCGTTAACTCAACAGCTGTTATGTTGACTGTAGTTACTGGATTGGTGCTGGTGGTCGTTGTCATGGTAACGCCGTCCCATGATGCCGTGCTGTGTTCCCATTGGCTGGTTGGTTGAGATGGTCGGAACTGTTTGTCTACATTGTCCGCCGCCACTGTCATGGCGTCTGCCGTCTTCGCTTCAGGAATGTCAAATCCTAAAAATACTTCTCCTGCCGGAATTTCGTTAAATAAAATGTCTATGTCATTATTTGTGTTCATGTTATTTGTGTTCGTAGCTATATCTGTATTGTTTGCATTAGATGTTGATGTGTTATAATTGTCAGATGTAGCTGTTAGTGTTTGGCTTGTTTGGCTAGCTTCTTCAATGGCGTCCTCCATGGTCTCATCTGTTGTATTGGGCCTATTTCTAAGATTATAAGGTTTGTGGAACATGGCTATTAATAATCTTATATTGTGATGAGAGTTCGATATGTGGTGATGGTTTTATGATACCTATAATGGGTGATATATCAAACATATAAATATTACACATAGGCCTAGATTTGGGATAACTTGGAAGTTGTTTTTGTATATCTAATCTCATAAGGCATTGAACTGGCCAACACGATTTGGGCGGCAAAATTAACAATTAAAAAAAATATATGATGATAGTATTGGATAACAATTTACTGTTGTTATTTGCTGCTTAAACTAAATAAATAAATGAAAAAAAAACACACACACAGGGTACAACAAGGAATAATGAAGTGTATTGATACAATAAGATAACCAGTTGTACAGTGAAATACTATGTTAATAAATGTCTTTATTTAATTTGTTTTTATCTTCTTTCTTGCTTTACAACTTGGTTTCTTCTGGTTTATGCTCCGGCTGAAAACATACTCGGTAGTACAACATAGAGATACTTCAGGGAAGGGGTGTCGAGCTGGCCATCAATGTTCTTATGAGATTTAATATTAATCATGTTTAATTGTCCAATTAAAAATTTGAAAAAAGAATAATTTAAAACATGGTATGATCAATGAGTGTGATGAGATTATTAGTGATGGGTAGCAGCTGGTTTAAATGAAAAGAAACAAGGTAAGTGGCAGATGTTCTTACATATGATAAAAAAATAAATAAACAAACATAATTTGAAACATCTAATTCTTAATACGTTTCAATTTAGAGAAACTTCTTTCTCCACTTGCAACAGACACAGGTAATGTTAGTAAAATTCTTAAGCTGAAAAACACATTTGGAAACACATCAATTAAAGAATTCTTAGTTATGTAGGACAAAGCTTTTTGGGGACAACTATCTTTTGGTAGCATATAGGATAATATCACCAGCTCATCAAGCAGGTCGTTGCCATTAACATCACGGTGAGAACGATTGTCATCCGTCAAAACCGAATCCAGGTTTCTGCAAGATTCCTGCAACTTTCCTCTTTCCCACTGCTTCAGTTCATGGATATCATAGAGAAATCGAAAATTATCACTGTGATTTTTCAACTGATCAAATCTTTCTGATAAGGAACTAATACTTACACAAACATTGTTATATGCTGTGGAAACCGTTGGTTCAGGTTCTGTAGATGACGAAGCTTTCAGAAACTTCTGAAATGTTTTAGCCAACTTTTTGTCTTCTTCATCTATTTCTGCTTTTCTTATAAAAAGAGCCAGAAGGTTTCTTTTTCCTTAACATAGTTAGGTATACTTACATTGAATAACTTAAAACACGATACGAAAATAAAGATTAGCAAAGACAATAGACTCCAGAAACATCTGTGTACGCGCACTGTCCAACTGTCAGTTGTTCACTGCCAGCGCCAGCCACAGTAGTGCCACTACTTTCACTTCCTCTAAGAAAAATACCCCACCCTCTACCCTTTCCCCCACCACTCTGCCAGTCTGTCCAGCTGTAGAATAGCAGCGGAGGAAGCTAAGAATAGCACAGACAGTGAAAACCATGGTGACTGATCACGCCCCGTCGCCGTCGGGCTGTAGCCGCATTTCCCTCACGCTTCATTTTCTCGCCCTACTTCTACACTATTAACACTATGACAGAGTCTATGTATCGATGTTTTGGTATTATTGTTTACGTCGTCATGTATTGTCTGTAAATAAATTACTTGTTTAATGTGTTTAAGTCATTACATTAACCTCATTTTTCATCCAGCTACTTGCTTGGTAATTTTGCGCATTTTATTTTATAATTTTTTTAATTTTCCTTTTTGGCACCCCTAGGGATTTGGCGCCGCCTGCGACTGCATCCTTCGCTTCCGCCTCGGACCGGCCCTGAGTGTATTCGAAATAAAATTCATGAGTTGGAACTTTTTTGTGAGGAGAATAAAATTGACGTAATTTGCGTTTCGGAACACTGGCTTAATGAGGGGGAAGGCAATTATTTTGTTCCACTTGGTTTTGTGCCTGCTAGTGTCAAGTATCGTAACATTAAGAAAAACGGAGGGGTTGAGATATTGTTAAAAGATAATATTAACTTTATGGAATTGGACTTAAATAAATATCATAGTGAAATAAATTTAGAAATTTGTGGGGTGAAATTGGAAGAATTAAATATTATCATCATTAGCCTATATCGTTCTCCGAGTGGAGACATTAAAATTTTTTTAGTGAATTTGAAAATGCAATTAAACAAGTTTTAAAGTAAGTTATGAATGTAAATTAGTAGTTTGTGGAGATTTTAATTTGGATTTATTGGATGAAAACTCAAACAATACGTCAAATTTTAATAATATTCTTAGATCGTTAAATTTGTTCTGTACACATCGTGAACCAACTCGATACAATTCATGTTTAGATAATGTGTGCGTTTTTTCTGGTATATCTAACTTGAGCTTGTGTTTTTAATGGACTGTATTTATTAAAATAATTTGTAAATGGAGTTCACTGACCTTTTGTCCTTTTCTCTAAATGTGTTACACTGGTTGTCTTCTTGGGTGCACCCTTGTGAAATCCTGAAGCACACTTTATACAAAATTAGACCTTGACTTCTCGATAATTGTTTACACAAAAAAAGGAGACAAAACTAAAATACACTTCTGAGCTAAACCTAAATAATTACACATAAAATAACAGAACTTAAAGCGGGAAGGAGCGGTTCCATGCTATAGCGGCGGAGGTTTCGTAGAAAGTGGGAAGAGTCGAACGACATGATAGATTAACAGGTTTAGTTTACAGATATACATCGTCCTGACCTCTATTGGCAAAGTTTTGAAGTGAAACGGTTCCTGGACTGAATGCAGGTAGATAGCGTGGACTTAAGTTGTTGCTTAAGAAATTAAAAGAAATAGTATGTAAAAGGTGAAATTAGATATACTGCCTTATGTATGGCACATACTCCCCCCGTTGAACCAACTGGTTCAAGATAATTAAATAAAACACTAGAAACAATGAAAAAATAATAATAAGGTATTAATGGTTTAATAGATGGGAAGG
This sequence comes from Stictocephala bisonia, assembly GCA_035578905.1. NCBI lineage: Eukaryota > Metazoa > Arthropoda > Insecta > Hemiptera > Membracidae > Stictocephala > Stictocephala bisonia. The sequence goes on from JAQJVL010002233.1 coordinate 99,409, forward strand.
AGGGAAACTCTAACTGCTGGGCGGTTGAAGTTTCCTGTGGCTGTCTTGAGGTGGACGACTCTTACGACTCCATCTGATCCTGATGTCACAGCTGTGATTCTAGCGAGTTTCCACTTTAGTGGAGGCGTGTTCCAGTCATGTACAATGACTAAATCGTTCACCTTTAAGTTTGATTGCTTCTTGTCCCATTTAGATCGTTGCTGTAGAGTATGTAAATATTCTTTAAGCCATCTACGCCAAACATGCTGAGTGAATGATTGCACTAACTGCCATCTTTTCAACTTGTTGCTGGCAGTTTGAAGAAGATCAGGTTCTATGAGTGCAGTTAAGGGTCCACCAGTCAGGAAGTGCCCTGGGGTAAGAGGAGTCAAGTCATTTGGATCGGAAGTCATTGGAGTTAGTGGTCTGGAGTTTAGCATAGCTTCAATCCGTATGGTTAGAGTTGTAAACTCCTCGAGTGTTAAAATATGATTGCCTACAACACGGTGAAGGTGATGCTTCACACTTTTGATTGCACGCTCCCAAAGTCCACCTTGATGTGGAGCATGTGGAGGAAGAAAGTGGAATTTAACTTGATTTTCGACAGCGTAGTTTTGAAGTTCTGGCGTTTTCAGTAATCTTTGAAAACATTTTTGGAGAGTTGCTGCAGCTCCCACGAAGTTGGTTCCGCAGTCGGAATGAAGGTTTGAAACTAAGCCTCGTCTTGAGATGAAGCGAGTTAATGAAGCGATAAATGCTTCAGAAGTCAAATCAGTTACAACTTCAATATGAACAGCTTTTGTAGCGAAACAAATAAATAAACATATGTATGCTTTGATGTGTTGAAGTCTTCTGAGGACATGAAGTTTAATAATAAAAGGCCCAGCAAAGTCTACACCTGATGTTGAAAAAGGTCGTGTGGGAGTGACACGTTCTTCCGGAAGATCCCCCATTAATGGAGCAGTGATTTTAGGTTTTGCTTTGAAACAACGAATACATTTGAAGACACGTGAACGGATGATGCTTCTGGATGATAGAATCCAATAACTTTGAGCAATTGTTGCTTGTAACTGCACAGGCCCAGCATGGAGTTCACGGATGTGGATGTAATCGATCAAAAGATTAACAACATGGTGTTTCTTTGGTAACAGAATCGGATGTTTAGCCTGTGAGTCTAGTGATGAATGTCTCAGTCTTCCTCCAACTCGAATAATGTTGTCTTCATCTAGAAAGGGAGCAAGTCTATTAATTCTAGCTGTACAACATTTTCCTTTCTTTAATAAATTTATTTCCTCTGAAAATTCATTTTTTTGAAGAAGCCAACAAATTCGGTTAGACGCTGATTCAACCTCTAATACTGTGAGTTGGTTAACAATCTTAGATTTACTTTTTAGACACTGAATGAAACGTAAAATGTAAGCTGTAACTCGGATTAGCCGATTCCAAGAAGAAAAGAGGTAAAGTAAATCAAATGTATCAGAATCAGTTGCCATTAAACTTTCCGATAAGGGAGGTCGTAAATCTGGTAGCGATTCTTCTTTTACAAGTTTGAAAGAATGAGTAGGCCACATGTCTGAAGAGCATTTCAACCATGAAGGTCCTGTCCACCACATAGGATGTGACGAAAAGTCTGATGGAAGAACTCCTCTCGAGGCACAATCAGCAGGGTTTTGTGCAGAGGGAATGTATTTCCATATAGCAGGTGTATCTCTGCCACTCTATTGGCGACAAATGTTTTCAAGCGGTAGGAAGGTGTATGAATCCATGACAAAGTTATAACAGAGTCAGACCAAGCATTTATGGAACTAATATTGTATCTGGAAGAGAGTTGAGTCGAGCAGTAATGTAAGAGCTTGGACAACATATGCGCACCACATAGTTCAAGTCGTGGGAGACTGATGTGTTTAAGAGGGGCTACACGAGACTTTCCTATGAGAAGATGAGTAGTAACACTTTCAGGTGAATGCTCCAGGCGAATAAAAACACACGCTGCATAGGCTGTTTCGCTGGCATCTGAAAAGCCATGTAGTTGAATAGTGGAGACTTCTGTATCTAGACCTAAAAATCTAGGAATCTTTATATTTCTTAGAGAATGAAGACCATTCAGAAACTGGGACCATTTTTTAAGGAGAGGCTGAGGTAATGTGTCATCCCAACTCAATCCTAGTGTCCAGAGGTGCTGCATTAATGCTTTGGCCCAAAGTACTACAGGAGTTAGCCAACCACAGGGGTCAAAAAACCTTGCAATAATGGAAAGGACAGCTCTCTTAGTATGTGTTTGACTTGAAAAATCAATATTATACAAAAATGTATCGCTTTTAGGTGACCACATAAGACCTAAGACACTGAATGTAGGTTCTTCTTTGGAAAAAAAGGATATGGGTTTCCCTTGATGAGCTTCCGGAACCGAAGTCATAAGAAGCGGGCTGTTTGATGTCCACTTTCGGAGTTCGAAACCACCACGTCGTAATAACTGGATGACTTCTTGCTGTAAATTAAGTGCTTCAAGCTCAGATGAGCATCCCAAGCAGATATCATCAACGTAAACCTGTTGTCGGAGAGCCTCAGAGGCTAAAGGGTGATGATGACCTTCATCATGTATGAGCTGCTTGATTACTCGATTCACAAGATATGGAGAAGAAGTTAATCCAAAAGTGACTGAAGTTAACTTGTATGTCTTAACTGGTTTAAGTTCATGATCCCTCCAAAATATCAGCTGAAAATGTTGGTCGGCCTCAGACATCATAATATGTGTGAACATTTGTTTGATGTCACATAAGAACACAAAACGATCAAAGCGAAATCTAAAAATAATATCCAATATATCATTGTGCAGTTTGGGACCACGATGAAGAATTGAGTTCAAAGATTTATTGGTTGAGGTAAGTGCTGAAGCATTAAATACAACCCGAATTTTTCCGTTCTTGTAAACAGGGTGGTGAGAGAGATAGCAGTGAGGCTCATTCTCAGGAGGTGAGGTACACAACTTCATATGACCATTTTCTATGTAACTATCAATAAATTCTACATAAGCAGATTTCAAGTCAGATTGTAGTTTGAATTTTTTCTCTAGAGAAAATAACATTTTTAGAGCTGATTTGGAAGAGTTTCCTAAAGTACTAGGGTCTTCACGAAAGGGCAAAGAACAAATATATCTTCCACTTTCATTGCGACAATGAGTTGCTAAAAAATGTTCTTCACATTGTTGATCTTCCAAAGAGATTTTAGTATTAAGTGGCGGTTCTTCTAAGCACCAAAAAAGTTGCATAGCGTTGTGTATGTCAAAATCATTCATAGTGAGCATAGTAACCAAGGTATCATCAACTATAGGCGGCGATAAGATCGGAGCTACTCCAATAATAACATAGCCAAAAATGGTATTAAGTGCAGAAGGCAACGCTGTGCCTAGAGAGATTGGAGATCCTTGTAAGCAATGTGCAAACAAGTCTGCGCCTATTAATAAGTCAACAGGAGCTGGCATATCAAAGGTTGGGTCAGCTAGTGTAAGTTCAAGACACTTAAGCTTTGATTTAAGTTCTGGGGAAATAGTGAATTTTGGTAAGTCACCCGTTATCTTATCTAAAATGACCACAGGGTGGGCGGAAGCTAGATTTTGTCCACTTAAGGAGGAAAGTGTAACATGAGAAATGCCTTTGGTTTTTACTTGTGCGGAAGAGATCCCATTGATGAGATAAGCTCTTTCATTAGAGCGTGGTAGGTTCAAAATAGTTGCGATTTTTTCAGATATGAAAGTCGTTTGTGATGCACTATCTAGTACTGCCCTAGCAATCGTATGGTTGCCATTTTGTGAGGAGAGTTTCACAATAGCTGTAGAGAGAAGTACTGTAGTATTTTGGTTACAAGAAATTCCAACAAATGCGGAGTTAGGCTGGCGAGTAAACCGTTCCATATTGTCAGCTGCCTTCTGTACAGGAAGGGATAGGCCTAATGTATTATTTTTGTTGGCTGCGAATGTATGTGACTGTTGATTATGATGTAACATGCTGTGATGCCGCTTGCCACATATATTACAGTTGCGTTTCGAGTTACAATCAGAGAGCCTATGCGTACCAAAACAATTTTGACACAACTGCTTCTCTTTAATAAAAGCTAGTCTATCATGAGTAGACAGTGATTTGAAGTTATCACACCTGTAAATAATGTGTGATGAAGACGAGCAATAAGAACATAATTGTGTCTGGCTGGATGTTAGCATTGACACACTTGCTTTGCTCAGTTTATGTACATAAGATGGTTTACTTGGGTGTTTTTTTTGGCCTATAGCATACTTTTCATCTGACAGACCGGGTTGAGTTACATAGGCTAAATTAGCTGCTTCTAGGCGTCGGCATTCATTGTCAAGAAAACTAATGAACTCTTCTAACTTAGGAATATCATCAGAACAAATCCTGGCATGTTCAAATTTATTTCTAATCTCAGGACAAAATTTTCTTAATATGTGGGTGGTCAAAATTATACTTTCCTTAGACAAGTCATGTCCTAAAGCTTCAAGCGCTTGTTTGTTTTCATTGTAGCTCGACAAAAAATGCCGAATAAGTTTAACTGATGAATTGTTAACAGTTGGTAAATCTAATAGATTATTTACATGTAGAGTGATAAGAAGTCTAGAATTATGATATCTTTTAATAAGTGCTTGCCAAGCGATGAAATAGTTGGCATGTGTCAGGGGTAGTGATTTAATTAGGTTTAATGGTTCTCCAGATAAAGAAGAGAGCAAGTAAGAAAATTTTTCAACACTTGAGATGCTTTCATTTTTATGTATAGCGCTTTCGAATAAGCTGTGAAAAGAAATCCATAATTCAGGTTGGCCTGTGAAACTAGGTAGGTTAAAACGAGGCAGATTTATTGAAGGCGTACTCACACTTGGTTGCGACTGAGAAGTGTTTAATTCAGCCCCATTTTGTGTTTCAGTATGCTCTGGGAGAGTGATGCAACTCTGAATAGATATGTGTAAATCAGAAATACTATCTTGTAATCTTATAATAACCTTCTGGTCAATATCCTCAGGTAGAGGAGAAGTTGAGAACAATTTACCAACAATTTTCTCAAATTCATTATGCTTATTTGTAGCTGTAGACAATAAAAGTTTTAATTTAGATATCTGCTGCTCAGACAGGCTTTCACTAGAACAAATAGCAGTGACTTGTGCTTGAATGTTTTTCAAACGGGCCTCAATTAGCTCCGCTTGTTTATTAAATGCTGTAAATCTCATCTTTATGCTAGCCTATTCAAATATTAAAGCCTAAAATCAACAGGTCTAGGCCTAAGTAAAATGTTGGTGTGATAAAATGTTTTCATAGGCAAGATCTTATTTTAATTTTTTTTTTTTTTTTTTTTTTTTTAAGATTAGTATGCCTATTACATCACTTTTAAGTACAAATATACTTCAATTGTATGCTTATTTATATTTTATAATGAAATAGGCCTATTAAAATCTGAATAGGATATGATCAAATATTGTTTTTCATACAATACCTGCAGTGTAGACCTAAACAGTATTAGGCTTATATTCCCAAAGTACATATACAACACATTGTTTTAAGTTTATTTATGCCCAGCTCAATATCAAACTTGTATATATTTTCTTGCCACAAAATTCATTCATATCACTCGTAGTGGTGTTGATAATATGCAGCAGACAGTTGTATATTACACTGAATCACTGAAATAGGAATAGGACTGGAATGGTGAGACTGGTAGGAAATATCAGAACAAGTTATATATTTGGCTGCTAACAGCTGACTCTCCAGGACGTTGAAACAAAGATGGCCGTGTATGACACAGAAAATCAGGATTTAAACCTACTTGAACATGAAAGATGATTGCTCCCTTGAACATGAAAATTATCAATTATCATGAATAAATGAATATTCCTTGTAGCTCAGATTCTATAACTATTATTTTTCTTATTAAATTTTTTAATTCAAAAGTTATTTGCTTGTAAAATAGCTTTAAAAATTAACGAATATTACGTAGAAAGTCACTCATCCAACACACTGATTTAAATCCGGCACGAGTGGTCCAATATTTTGTGCGTTTTTTCTGGTATATCTAACTTGAGCTTGTGTTTTTAATGGACTGTATTTATTAAAATAATTTGTAAATGGAGTTCACTGACCTTTTGTCCTTTTCTCTAAATGTGTTACACTGGTTGTCTTCTTGGGTGCACCCTTGTGAAATCCTGAAGCACACTTTATACAAAATTAGACCTTGACTTCTCGATAATTGTTTACACAAAAAAAGGAGACAAAACTAAAATACACTTCTGAGCTAAACCTAAATAATTACACATAAAATAACAGAACTTAAAGCGGGAAGGAGCGGTTCCATGCTATAGCGGCGGAGGTTTCGTAGAAAGTGGGAAGAGTCGAACGACATGATAGATTAACAGGTTTAGTTTACAGATATACATCGTCCTGACCTCTATTGGCAAAGTTTTGAAGTGAAACGGTTCCTGGACTGAATGCAGGTAGATAGCGTGGACTTAAGTTGTTGCTTAAGAAATTAAAAGAAATAGTATGTAAAAGGTGAAATTAGATATACTGCCTTATGTATGGCACATAATGTAATTGTTAACTTTCCGAGCATTTTCTACAAAACATGTGTTTTTAATGGTTATTTTCCTGATTATTCATCAACAGTTTTTAAGTATTTTAAGTTTAATCAAGTGTATTAAACTGCTCTTTTGTGATATTCTACAAGAATAAAACTGATTTTTCTCCTACGTGAGAATTTAATTGATATTTTTCAAGACTCCTTTAAGTAGTTGTATCATAGCACTGCTTGACTAGATGACTTATGTATGAGTCCTCATGTGCTTTATCAGTTAATCTTGAGTGCAGCTCTATAAGGGCAATGAAAACAACTGAATGGCTTGTCTCCTGTGTGAGTTCTCATGTGTCTATTTAAACTGCCCTTTCTAGCAGTTCTATAAGGGCATTGACTGCAACTCCATGGTTTGTGTCCTGTGTGAGTTCTCATGTGTCTATTTAAACTGTTTTTTTTAGCAGTTCTAAAAGAACATAGACTACAACTCAATGGTTTGTCTCTTGTGTGAGTTTTGTCTCCTGTGTGAGTTTTCATGTGTATATTTATATTGCTCTTTTGAGCAGTTCTATAAGGGCATTGTCTACAACTCCATGGCTTGTCTCCTGTGTGAGTTTTCATGTGTATATTTAAATTGCTCTTTACAGCAGTTCTATAAGGGCATTGACTACAACTCCATGGCTTGTCTCCTGTGTGAGTTTTCATGTGTATATTTAAATTGCTCTTTTGAGCAGTTCTATAAGGGCATTGACTACAACTCCATGGCTTGTCTCCTGTGTGAGTTCTCATGTATATATTTAAAATGCTCATTCTAGCAGTTCTATAACGGCACTGATTACAACTGAACGGTTTGTCTCACGTATAAGTCTTCAAGGGGTTTTTTACTTGGGACTTATGTGTAGGCCTACTTGTAAATGTGCCTTCAGTACAACTTGAGAAATGTTCTGTTTCAATTGTATTAAATTTTCTCTCATATTTGTCCTTTAAATTTTCTGGTTCTGCATCACTGTTCAGATCAACCACCTTTAACAAATAAATGACCCATATTAATCATTTTCCATTTTTTATTTATTTATATAAAGAACATCACACACTATGGGCTTATGACATTTTATTACTGTTCAATATGGTAAGCATTTACATACTATTAGACCAGTTTAATATGAGTGATATATACATTCTTGAATTAAAACTGGCAGATATAGAAATTAACATTCAGTTTATTTAATCATAATATTTTTATTGTTTTAAATTATGCGCTTAATACAATTAATTCACTGAATAAAACAAAAAGAGAAACAAACAACCATTTAAGTTGCTATATCGTAGAAACAACTTAACTTGTCCCTTTTAACCTTTGAATCAAATATATTTACTCAAGTATTGTAAGAGAACAAAGAATATCACTCATTATAATTCTAGTTTCAATTTAAGTTGTTATCTAAATTACTGAATAATGAACCTGTTCTAAAGAACACCTTAATAAGCATGGAAATTTACTTAATACAAAAGAATAATTTTTCCTTATATTGAAGTTTATTTAAAAATGAAATTGTAATGTAATAAAAGGTGAATTAAATAAGTTTAAATATATTGTTTAGGATTAAGGGGAAAATAGTTTTACATTACATGATAATATGGAACAATAGATATGGTTATCTGGACATAGCAGTAAAATTCAAGACACTCTTAATTAGTTGGAATCGTAGCCGTAGTAGTTTAATGCAGCCAGGGACTTTCTCATGTTGGTTGGTTTGTTTAAAGCACCTTTCAATTGGATAAGAGATTTTGTGGTTTTGAATCTCGTTTGGCCAGTTAGTGCAGTTATGGGTAGTCGTCTTGGGTGCTTCTTCGATAATGTACCGTAGTCAGCCTTTACTTGCATGATTAAGGAGAGTTTTGCCTAGTGTCCATGGCTTCATAGTTTTTTTGGTGTAAAGTGTATGTCAGTGTTTATGGACTGAGTTAGATAGGTAAGTAACTTTGTTTAAATAGTTTACTTTGTGAAAGGTTTTAATCAGATTTGTCTTTTTTGTGGTCTTTAATCATGTTGGACATAATTCAACAGTTTTTGTCTAGGACGATTTCTCAAATGATTCCATAAAGAACTGCGACCTCTTGCGCACTTTTACATGGTTCTGTTGAGCAGTTTTAAGGGCAATGGTTACAACTGTATGATTTTGTAACTTTAAGTTTAATCAAGTTTATTAAACTGCTCTTTTGTGATATTCTACAAGAATAAAACTGATTTTTCTCCTATGTGAGAATTTAATTGATATTTTTCAAGACTCCTTTGAGTAGTTGTATCATAGCACTGCTTGACTAGATGACTTATGAATGAGTCCTCATGTGCTATATCCGATTAAACTTGAGTGCAGCTCTATAAGGGCAATGAAAACAACTGAATGGTTTGTCTCCTGTGTGAGTTCTCATGTGTATATTTAAACTGCTCTTTCTAGCAGTTCTATAAGGGCATTGACTACAACTCACTGGCTTGTCTCCTGTGTGAGTTTTCATGTGTATATTTAAATTGCTCTTTTGAGCAGTTCTATAAGGGCATTGACTACAACTCCATGGCTTGTCTCCTGTGTGAGTTCTCATGTATATATTTAAACTGCTCTTTCTAGCAGTTCTATAACGGCACTGATTACAACTGAACGGTTTGTCTCCTGTGTGAATTCTCATGAGTATATAGCTCAATTGAGCACTTCTATAAGGGCATTGACTACTACTGAATGGCTTGTCTCCTGTGTGAGTTATCATGTGTATATTTAAACTGCTCTTTCTAGCAGTTCTATAAGGTCAATGACTACAACTCAATGGTTTGTCTACAGTGTGAGTTCTCATGTGTCTATTTAAACTTTTCTTTAGAGCAGTTCCATAAGAGCATTGACTGCAACTGAATGGTTTGTCCCCTGTGTGAGTTCTCATGTGTATATTTAAAGTGCTCTTTACAGCAGTTCTATAAGGGCATTGACTACAACTCCATGGCTTGTCTCCTGTGTGAGTTCTCATGTTTATATTTAAACTGCTCTTTCTAGCATGTCTATAAGGGCATTGACTCCAACTCAATGGTTTGTCTCTTGTGTGAGTTCTCATGTGTCTATTTAAACTGCTCTTTTCAGCAGTTCTAAAAGGACATAGACTACAACTGAATGGTTTGTCTCCTGTGTGAGTTTTCATGTGTATATTTATATTGCACTTTTGAGCAGTTTTATAAGGGCATTGACTACAACTCCATGGCTTGTCTCCTGTGTGAGTTTTCATGTGTATATTTAAATTGCTCTTTCTTGCAGTTCTATAACGGCACTGATTACAACTGAACGGTTTTTCTCCCGTATAAGTCTTTAAGGGGTTTTTTACTTGGGACTTATGTGTACTTGTAATTGTGCCTTCAGTACAACTTGCGAAATTTTCTGTTTCGATTGTATTAAATATTCTGTCATATTTGTCCTTTAAATTTTCTGGTCCTGCATCACTGTTCAGATCAACCACCTTTAACAAATGAATGACCCATATTAATCATTTTCCATTTTTTATTTATTTATATAAAGAACATCACACACTATGGGCTTATGACGTTTTATTACTGTTCAATATGGTAAGCATTTACATACTATAAGACCAGTTTAATATGAGTGATATATACATTCTTGAATTAAAACTGGCAGATATAGAAATTAACATTCAGTTTATTTAATCATAATATTTTTATTGTTTTAAATTATGCGCTTAATACAATTAATTCACTGAATAAAACAAAAAGAGAAACAAACAACCATTTAAGTTGCTATATCGTAGAAACAACTTAACTTGTCCCTTTTAACCTTTGAATCAAATATATTTACTCAAGTATTGTAAGAGAACAAAGAATATCACTCATTATAATTCTAGTTTCAATTTAAGTTGTTATCTAAATTACTGAATAATGAACCTGTTCTAAAGAACACCTTAATAAGCATGGAAATTTACTTAATACAAAAGAATAATTTTTCCTTATATTGAAGTTTATTTAAAAATGAAATTGTAATGTAATAAAAGGTGAATTAAATAAGTTTAAATATATTGTTTAGGATTAAGGGGAAAATAGTTTTACATTACATGATAATATGGAACAATAGATATGGTTATCTGGACATAGCAGTAAAATTCAAGACACTCTTAATTAGTTGGAATCGTAGCCGTAGTAGTTTAATGCAGCCAGGGACTTTCTCATGTTGCTTGGTTTGTTCAAAGCACCTTTCAATTGGATAAGAGATTTTGTGGTTTTGAATCTCGATTGGCCATTTAATGCAGTTATGGGTCGTCTTGGATGCTTCTTCGATAATGTACCGTAGTCAGCCTTTACTTGCATGATTAAGGAGGGTTTTGCCTAGTGTCCATGGCTTCTTAGTTTTTTTGGTGGAAAGAGTATGTCAGTGTTTATGGACAGAGTTAGCTGGAGTAAGTAACTTTGTTTAAATGGTTTACTTTGTGAAAGGTTTTAATCAGGTTTGTCTTTTTTGTGGTCTATAATCATATTGGACATAATACAACAGTTTTTTTCTAGGTCGATTTCTCAAATGATTCCATAAAGAACTGCGACCTCTTGTGCACTTTTACATGGTTCTATGGAGCAGTTTTAAGGGCAATGGTTACAACTGAATGATTTTGTAACTGTAAGGTTAATCAAGTGTATTAAACTGCTCTTTTGTGACATTCTACAAGAATTCAACTGATTTTTCTCCTATGTGAGCATTTAATTGATATTTTTCAAGACTCCTTTGCGCAGTTGTATCATAGTACTGATTGACTGGATGACTTATGAATGAGTCCTCATGTGCTTTAGCAGATTAATCTTGAGTGCAGCTCTATAAGGGCAATGAAAACAATTGAATGGTTTGTCTCCTATGTGAGTTCTCATGTGTCTATTTAAACTGCCCTTTCTAGCAGTTCTATAAGGGCATGACTGAATGGTTTGTCTCCTGTGTGAGTTTTCATGTATATATTTAAATTGCTCTTTTGAGCAGTTCTATAAGGGCATTGCCTACAACTCAATGGCTTGTCTCCTTAACTTAACTAGTTGGAATCGTGGCCGTAGTATTTTAATCCAGCCAAGGACTTTCTCATGTTGCTTGGTTTGTTTAAAGCACCTTTCAATTGGATAAGAGATTTTGTGGTTTTGAATCTTGTGTGGCCAGTTATTGCAGTTATGGGTAGTCGTCTTGGGTACTTTTTGGATAATGTACCGTATTCAACCTTTACTTGCATGATTGAGGAGAGTTTTGCCTAGTGTCCATGGCTTCATAATTTTTTTGGTGGAAAGTGTATGTCAGTGTTTATGGACAGAGTTAGCTGAGTAAGTATCCTCCTTCTTTTTTGTTGTGCTTTAGTTTTCAGGCAAAATTCAACCAGTCAACCAAACATGAATATTATTCAAAGAGAGCACATGCTCTTCAAAAACAGCGCTAGTAGCTCCGCTCCAAGTAGGAAGATAAAATTACAACAGCATTGTATCCTGTCACCAACTTTACAAGTTGATTATGCCCACTGGTCCCCACTCTCATCAAGGTTCCTCATGTCAACTAGAGTAACAGCTTCACTTTAAGTTGTTCTGGGTTATACCTTTAATCAATTTAACAGTTACAAAATGCTAGACTTCATTAAATAAATAAAATTCTTTTGAATTTATATAGAACTACTATATTTTATTAGGGGTGTGCAATGCAGCAAATTTATTTCGATTCCATGCAGCAATGCGATTCAAAGAAGTTTGATTCGATGCAACTCGATTTGACACGCACATAATGAATTTATGGTTTTTATTTAGTTTTAGAAGTGGTCGAGTTACAATAGTACGTCTTGAAAAAGGTACTCTATCTTGCTAGAACAAAGAAAGGTAATTTAAAACATACATTTTTTAAATTATATAAATGTTAGCTAGTTTTGTTATATGTTTGCAAAAAATAAAAAATTAACTTTATATAAAAGTAAGAAGGTTAATTAATAATAATATAAGAAATGTAAGATGAAGGGATTCACAGAATGCAGTAGGCTTAAAACACATAAAATCATTTTATTTTGAAATAGAATTTTAGGACTTAATAAATTTGTTTAGCAGTAAGTATGCTTAAGTAATTAAGGACAAATATAGGAAAATCTAGTAATAAAGAAAGGTAATGGCTCTGTATTAAATTCATTAAATTCAAATGCCTACAGTTGAACTTTGCTATTGTTGCGAGGGAATAACTGGTTTAAATTATAAAAATTTAATTTGTTACAGTTAAAACCATATACTTTAAAGGGGGAGAGCGACAGTGGAGCGCCTGGCAAAAACTAACAAAACTGTCAGCCAAGAAATAGCACAACTGCGACAGTGGAGCGCCTGACCTTGAGGCGCTCCACTGTCGTACCCTCGCGGGTCCAATGTGACAAGGGTTTTGACAAGGGTTCAAAAACCAAGGGGTCTTGATATCTATGGTGAGAGTGTGTTTAACTTGAAAGCAATAGACATATATTTATTAAAATAAGCATACATGTTACAGTATTTACATAAGATCCGGGTTTGTTAACAAATTTTACACTTCACATTACTTTAGAAATAAAAAAAAAG